>NQII01006131.1:71024-132734 GCA_002778355.1 Clitarchus hookeri
TGGACCAAACAGCATGAAGATAGCAACTGTAACTTTGCTACCGTCTACAAGACCTACCCATGTGATAACTGCAGTGCAGTATATTCGAATAAGAGCCAATTGACTGCTCACAGAAGATATCGTTCTTATTCTAAATCAGTCCACACAAAGGTTTCGCTCGAATGAACACTATGTTGTACATGTATCAAATGTGACTATGTATTTGTTTTATGTCAAGTCTGTAAGTAAAGGTAAAATTATGTAAATGATTTCGGTGTTATTTATTTATGTTAATCTTTGTCAATATTAAGTTCACCTCCACCTCTGAGAAAAACCAGATTTTGACAAAGCCAGTCTAAAATATAATTAACTGTAAAAAATATTAATATATTAATATTAACGATCACCATCAGTCCTACACACAAGGGCGACAGCTCGAGTCATCGCTAACATGGCTAGCTCTTAACAACCAAACATAGAATGATAAAAATTAACGATGCTATACACTACCAGACTATTCTGGACAGTACAACAGACTAGCAAATAACGTCCTTACAAACCAACTGAAATGGTCCAATACATTCAGTGTACAACACTAGCAACAGAACGTTACTGTTGTCATATGCTGTGGAATATGCGAGGCCGCTCAGATGGTTGGGTGACGACGCAAGCGCCCTGTGGGTCTTGTCAAGTTTAACGAATAACACTAGCCAACAGAGTGTTATGTAAGGCTCCAAAGGTCACACAGCTCCTGCCAGACGCACGATAGCCTTCAGCCAGCATGACTGAATTCCAATGTGCAGAACACTTACCTTTGTGTAGAAACACATATTGGAACCTAGTACTCTGACTCAGAGGTATCTAACAACATACTATCATGGAAGAACATTCATGCAGACATGATTCGTGAACCTTCTGTGAAGAGTGACGGGAAGTCTAGCTGCATAGTGTTGTAAAGACGTTAATGACTCGGTTGAAAGACATATATATATATATATATATATATATATAAATAAAATTAAGGATGGATAACTTACACCAAACTGAGATATGTTAAAAGCCAAAACAAATATGGACGAGTTGTATGCCGAACGTGTGAGTACCCCATGAATACTAAAGACGACGAGCAGGCACTACGAAATAATCTAAAATATTAATATATATGAATGGCTGTAAGGACCAGACTTCAAATAGCGAGAGTGTATAAACGGGTGGATATGTTGTGGCACGGTACGAGTACAGGCCAAGACCTGTGACTGAATGTAGCCAGCAGTAGGTTAAAAAACGAGACAAGTTGTAATGACTATACACCGGTCAGCGACACGCAGCGTACAGAACGCCTTAGGTGAAATACATACTGGCTACTGTATGCTACTATAGGTTCCGACCATGTGCATGACTGTTACTTCCAACTTAAGGTGCCCGTCTACCTGGTGCTTGAACTGCGTTGCAGAGTGTGCGAAATACATGTTTTTCAACGAAACTATTAAGAGTGTGTCCAACGTGCTGATCTACGAAAAGAACACACACTTCAGATGAGAGCTGTTAAATACTTTCAAAATATCAGGTACGTTAGAAACATCAATTCAGAGTACTCCAAAACCGATAAAAACAGCCTTTCCAAGGCGCTGTAACTCAAAATGCGCGCATCAAATACATACAAAACTACTATAGGGGGCATGCATTGAACCTTCCTAAAGACTTCCCACTAATAAAATAATATGGTCACCACTGAAAGTCGCATAGTTACACGAAGCACGACGAGAACACTGCACGCTAGTTCAGAGCCTTGCGCTTAGAGACGATGACCTACTTGATGCGCGTGGCAGTGTCGCCCTTATCGCTCTCGCGCTTCTATGCCTAGACGTTGGAAAAAGTTCCAGGTAGATGGAGACCTTAAATGAGATACATTTAATACTATCTGTTAAATCATTGTGTGTTTCGAAAGGTACAGTCTATCCCTCTTCTCGGTAATATAGTAATACGTTTGTTTTATATATCTACTTGCCACCGCAAATACATAGTCACATTTGATACATGTTCAACATAGTGTTCATTCAAGCGAAACCTTTATGTGGACTGATTTAGAATAAGAACGATATCTTCTGTGAGCAGTCAATTGGCACNTTCGAGCGAAACCATTATATTGACTGATTTAGAAGAAGAACAATATCTTCTGTGAGCAGTCAATTGGCTCTTATTCGAATATACTGCACTGCAGTTATCACATGGGTAGGTCTTGTAGACGGTAGCAAAGTTACAGTTGCTATCTTCATGCTGTTTGGTCCACCTACACTTCCTGAATTTCTTGCCGCAATACTTGCACTCGCTTCCTGATGAACGACGAACATAGCCTTTGCATGTATTGTTATGTCTATACACACCATCACTTCGGGCAAACATGGTATCACAGGTATCACAGTGGAATGTTTTGTATGCCAGGCTGAACATGCAATGGCAACTTTCATGCCAACGTGAATTATACCTTGGGTTAAAAGTACTTCCACAGTAGTTACATTGATGGCGTATCGCTTGCATCGGCTCTTCAGGACCCCTTCCTGTTGGCCAGATTGTAGACAGTAAATCTTCTGCTATTGGATCCGTCCACATATTATAGCAGGGTGCACGATTGTAGTAGTTACGATGATATCGTAATGCATGTAGTGGCTCTTCAGTGTACCTTGCTGTTGATGCCGATGTTGGCGATGGTGAGTCTTCATCCATTGATTCTGTCTTCATATTGTTGTAAACAAGACTGCTTTTCACAAAAGCGCTCGAAAACGGAATGATCTTAATTTTACGATATGTTCGCTTATATACTATACACACGTCAATTTGTAATGCGTGTCTCGGCTTTCCTCAGTGAACGACAGCCTCGCATAGCATGTTAAGTTCCTTTCTGCGCAGTGGTGTTCTCACTTTATTACCGCGATAACTTACATTTTATGCTTCATATGTCTCTTCGCATTGTAGCCATATGGAAAAGATATGTTACAGTAGTGACATGACTGTTCCCGCCATTGTTTTCATAATAGTATGCATTGCCTTTAGTGGACTATATTTGGTATGATCTGTGATAACCCTCACACATATGTTGGGGGAGACTCTGAGATAACTCTCCTGGCTTGGAATGCATGCGTGTGGTGTATATCATCCAGTAGAAGGATCTTAAACGATAATTAAACTTGGGAATACTCTGATATAGCCCTTCCGGCTTGGCATGCAAGAGCGTGAAGTATTTCATCTTGTAGCAATGACTCTACCTTGGAATGCAAGCACATGACATATATGGCCTCGTAGGAGTGTAATTAAATTATAATCTANATGGGTAACCCTCCCGGCCACTGCTTGTAGTATTTGCGTTAGGCGTAAGTAGATTGGTTGCGGAAGTGATTACTACTTGACATATTATATATATATATATATATATATATATCCGCAACTCACTTGTGTGCCGCTTGCAGTCGTTGCCTTGCGTGCCCTTGCCTGGGATGTTAATAATAATCTTTAATCATATTACTTTACACATTTTTTTATATATATTTGCAATAAAACATGGCCTTTCTAAGCATTGCATCATATAATATCTCGTGAAAAGGCGTAGAAGCAAGATCTACAACTGACAAGTCTGCTGCACATGTGTACGTATGATTGGTTCTCTACTTTACATATTTTTTTTAATATATATATATTTCTGAAACTCACATCGCGTAGGCTGGGATGTGCGTAATAAATACACCTTTCTAAGCATTTTATCAGACATTATCTCGTGAGAAGCCATGGAAGCAAGATCTACAACGGATGGTCTGCTTGACCTGTGTAAGTATGAAACAATTTAAGCATACTCGGATTTGGGAAGACTCTGAGAACACCTTCCCTACTTCGCATGCACTATATATATATATATAAATACATATTTCCATCGCTCTCGTGCATGAAGAGTGTCGGTGAAACCATGTAAACGTGTTTTTTCTATCTCTCGGCGAGACGGGGGCTATAACATAATATTCTTATTATTATTTTAAAGCAAATTCAAGTTTGTTTTTTAATACTTCCTCTTGGGACACGACTCAGCTTTCGCGGCGGTAGCTCTTTCCATTGCATCACCTCGGCTCTTCTTGGGATGTGAGCCGTTGACGTCCTTGAAAATTCGTCCGGTGTGAACATGAGTCCCCCCTCCTACTGGCTCCGAGTGCCTCGGCACGTGTCTCGTCACATTTATACGTATTTTCTCGATGCGACCTTCCACTTGTGTCTTGGAAGTGGGCGTGCGCGTACATGGATGTAAGTATGCTGCATGACTTCTTTTTTTTTGCGTACTGACTGATCGTACAGCCTGGCTGCAGCATATATATATGTCATGGAGGCGTGGCGACCATCTCTCTCTAAGGGTCACACCATATGAGCTTAACATGATAGAAATTACGATCACCTAGAATTCAAAGGCGTAATAAATACATATTTTACTTATTTCTTCCGCACTTCACATCTGTAAAAAAATTAAAAGCTTAACAAAAAATTGCTGCGAGTAATAATTTTTTCATTTTCCCGTGAAAATTATAGCTTTAAAAAAAATTTTACCGAGCATTTATTCTTGTACAGGGAACACACAGTTTTTTATTTCGACTGCTTTGGCCTTATCATTACGGTACCAAACCACATATATGATCATTCGTTCCCTGCTTTTACATTTCTCTATAATTACAATTTTGGCAGGAGAACTGAATTATAAAAATTAATCATTTTATTTGATGATATGAGTATTAAGATGAGTTTTACATAACGGTCCATATTATATTTTTGCGACGGAGGCGCGTAACTGATGTTGCTAGAAGGAAAGTCAGTTTTAGGTAGTCACAGGTCCCTTAATTTTTTTTAATCGGAAAATAAAATGTTGGCACTAAACTAATTTTATTTTACTTTGAATTAGTTATCAATTTTTTCTGGATAATTCTGAGTTATATTCACAAATAATGTCCCGAGCATTGGATGAATTTTTCATTTAACAACATTCGTATTCCAAATCTCAGACTCTCAGAATTAACTGTAATTTTTTAATCCCCACTTGATAAAAATTCATATTATGAAAATTTGGGATAACACAATAAGTGTGAATAATGTCCTGCATGCTCTCATGTTCGGTTTTTACGACGATATATATGCCTAGTAAATATACAAATAACTGCAAATCTGTACTGAATTAACATTTCTAGTTTTGAAGCTTACTGAAATATAAATTCTGTGACTTTATTTAATTGCATTCCAAAATGAACAAATTTTTATTTTATTTGGCTTAAAACGCATCCGTTTTTTTCCAGCGGCGTAGCACCACCCCCATTGGTATGGAATGCAAAAGTGTGAAGTCTAGTAGCCCGAGGCAGGCATCTCTCTCGGGACACATCTGCCCCTCCCCTGTGAATGCGAGAGCATGAAGTTGTGCTCTACCCATTGCAACACCGCAGCACCCTTGCTATCAAATGTGAGAGCGTGGTGTCCCATAGCTCCCGCAGCTATGTCCTGGCTGGCGTCTCTGTTGGGGGCCTCCATCGTCGGTGCGTGAATGCGAGAGCATGAAGTTGCGCTCTACCCATCGCATCACTGTGGCACCCTTCCAATGGAATGCATGAGGATGAAGTTCCGAAGCTTGTTTTGGCTGCATCTCTGTTGGGAGCTGCCATCGTCGTCGATGCGTGACTGCAAGAGCGTGAAGTTGCGCTCTACCCCTTGCATCACTGCGGCACCCTTCCAATGGAATGCATGAGTGTGTGACGTCCCGAAGCTATGTTTTGGCTGCGTCTCTGTTGGGAGTTACCATAGTCGGTGCATGAATGCAAGAGTGTGAAGTTGTGCTCTACCCATTGCTTCACCGAGGCCCCTTGAATGCCAGATCTTGATCTAACGTCTCCGAAGCTATGTCCTGATGTTTTGGCTGCGTCTGTGTTGGGAGTTGCCATAGTCGGTGCGTGAATGCAAGAGCGTGAAGTTGCGCTCTACCCATTGCTTTACTGCGGCCCCCCTTGAATGTCAGAGCTTGACCTAACATCTCCGAAGTTATGTCCTGATGTCCTGGCTGGGTCTCTGTTGGGATTCGTCGTCATCGGTGCGTGGATGCAAGAGCATGAATTTGCGCTCTACCCATTGCTTCACTGCGGCACCCCTTGATTGCTAGAGTATTACGTAACGACTCCGAAGCTATGTCCTGATGTCCTGGCTGCGTCTCTGTTGGTATTCTAAGTCGTCGGTGCGTGAATGCAAGTGCGTGAAGTTGCACTCTACCCATTGCTTCACTGCGGCCCCCCTTGAATGTCAGAGCATTACGTAACGACTCCGAAGCTACGTCCCTATATCCTGGCTGTGTCTATGTTGGGATTCGTCGTCGTAGGTGCGTGAATGGAAGAGCGTGAATTTGCGCTCTACCCATTGCTTCACTGCGGCCCCCCTTTAATGCCTGAGCAGAATCGTTGGGTGCGTCGTCTTCGGGAGTTGCAACCAACATGGCTGACCCCTTGGCGTCGGCTTAGGGATTCTTCATTAACCAACATGGCCACCATGGAATGTGCGAGAAAAAATAATTTTTTTGGAACTTTTGAAAAGTTAAATCAATACTTTGAAATATGTAATCAATATTTTGAAATATTAAATCAAACTTTTCAAAACGACAATTTTGAAAAATTAATTTTTGAAAATTAATTTTGTGAAAAAAAATTAATTTTTGCAATTTTTTGCACATTTTTGCACATTTTGGCAATGGCTGCCAAGATGGCCGCCCCGAAGCGGAATGCAAACGCATGAAGTTTGTCATTTCCTTACCAAGCTTCTGAATCCCGAATCCCTGCCATGATGCTGGCATCGAACATACATTATCTAACTACTTCTTTCCATTGGACGGTGGGTGGTATACTATACTTTACCTACTTGATAAGATTTTTTTTATTGCACGAAGAAGCGAGGCCCCGAGGCGCGGGGCCCGTAGCATTTGCTAACTCTTGCTACGTGGTTAATCCGGCACTGGTAAGTTCACTTATGTTCATAGATCGGCGTGTAACATGCGACCGAGTGGTGATACTGCTGGTACGTGTGCATTGTGTACGTCAGCACTGACCTTGCAAAGCAGGCAGTTCCGCTTGCGAATAGAGCGGACGAACTTTAACCACATATCATAGGAAATCAGTTCATAAACTTTCATATTTCCCTTGCAGTCGTGATACATTTTCGCAATCAATTTTCATTGCACGAAAATCTGGCTCATTAAGAAAGGAAACAATCATGTCTAGATGAAACTGTGATCCGGGTCTTACCCAATCCCGTGGCTTGATTCCATGCTTGAGACGTGAATCATTGGCATTAAGGGGTGCACATATACTCGACCTGGAAGCGGAAGAATGGTGTATTGTGTGGAACGCGAAGAGTTGTAACGGAATGGAGAAATGCACGAGACATGCNACCTGGAAGCGGAAGAATGGTGTATTGTGTGGAACGCGAAGAGTTGTAACGGAATGGAGAAATGCACGAGACATGCTTACTTCACCTGCACTGCCCACTGTAAATGAAGGCCAACTAGCATCCTTGCAGTAAAAATAAGTCTCTTACTCAGGAGATCAGGAATTTGTTACTCGCGAGAGTCGCGGGATTTGTGTATCTGGCGGAGTAGTGTCCCGACCAAAATGGCCTGTTGTCTCGTTTAGCGCCGTTGACCTGGAGGGGGAATTCAAGGCAGTAAGAGCGCAGAGTAATGAAGCTTCGATTTTACTTTGAGTCCTGTTTGCGACACAGTTACTGGGCAGTGTGCCGCAAATACACTGCAATTCGACCTCCTTCGGGTAGGATCTTGAGAGCAGAAAATTATGTATGTCCCGATAAGGTTCGATGTGAAAGAAAATTGCGACATATTTATAAGAAATCTGAGAATTCTTAGAACATTAAAATATTTGACTTATGTGGTTTTTTTTCAGAGAAGAGAGAATCGTTAGTATTCTAAGTGAAATGTCAGTTTAATAGAGAAAGTTATCGTGTATATGAAGAATGTAATAAATAAAAACATATGAATACATAAGACATCTTAAAAAAATGTTATGTTGTATTTAATAAGCAATTAAGTAAATACGAAGTGCTGCTCAAAAGTTATCAATGTTATTTGGTAATAAAGGCTTATTATCATTGTAATGAATTAAATTTGTCTATCGCCGTGAACACAGAGGATAAGTATTAAGAAATTATAATAAATGGAGCGAATTTCAAATGTTCTTAAGGACAGTAAACTAATTAACATAAACGTGTAATTACTCTTTAAGTATCGGAGAATGTTTGTAGAATTAATAAGAATTAGAAGAGTGCAATAATAAAGCAGACCAAAGTAATGGCAAACTATGATAGGTCAACGAAAATGGATGACTTGTTTACAAATGAAATACATAAAAAAATTCAAAAGCACATGGACTAATGTTTGTCTTGCGAGTTTCAGCATGGCCAGTAAGAGAGCNTGAAATACATAAAAAAATTCAAAAGCACATGGACTAATGTTTGTCTTGCGAGTTTCAGCATGGCCAGTAAGAGAGCGAATATCACCAACGCTGCGGAATAGTCGTTAAAATTAGCACGCATCAGAAGTCACATGGGCGTTCTCCATATTGCAGAGATGGAGGCCTACTGTGTGGACGACGTGTGGTAATATTTTCTGTGGAGTAAAATGTTACGTCAAAACTTGTTGCTTACACACAGAGAGAGAATAAACACACACGGCCAGCAGACACTTCAAAATTACACACACGTCAGCTCAATTACATGCAGAATTTCGCATCGCCAGTACGCTGCTGTAATACACAGTCTTATTATTAAATAAACAAAATTAGAGAAACGCTGGTAGAACTAAAAACTAAGCTCAAATTTGTTACAAAATAATTAAATATACTAATAAAACAATTTTTAACTAATTTAGGTAAAACGTAGAAAGCATAGAAAAAAATTGCTGGTGGTGAAGTTTGATATACGATTAAATATTTTGTATATTAAAATAATTTTATTGTATGTAACAAAAAGAAGAATCACAGCTGGAGGCGACAAGCCTAACCAAATCAACAAATTTTAGGAATAATTTGCAAAGGTCATTTCGGTAAGTGAATTTCAAATTTTATGGTGTATAAATAGCAAAAAAAGTGAAAAAAAAAATTTTTATAACATTTTTAAATATTGAATAGGTGCCAAGCATATTTTAGTATACATAATATTGTGTATAAAACCTGAAATGAAAAGAAAAATTTATATTTGCTATCTTTAAATATAATAAAATATATTAAGTTATTTAAGCTTCCTTCAATTTAATAAACCTAATTAACCACATNTATTTAAGCTTCCTTCAATTTAATAAACCTAATTAACCACATGCCTACTAACTTCCAAAATGAACCTAGCTAAACCTCATGTGTATAGTATTTTCCAATGCATCAATAAGACTGCCTATATTTAAATATGTTCGTGTAACAGTGTTTTATTTTTTTGTTTTCACATTGTCGTCTCTTTCAGACACATTTGCAGACTTGTGGAACATTTTGTATTATTTATTAACTAATTTTATCCTATAGGTAAAACAACATGTAAACTTTTTTCGAAAACTTGTAATTGAGCGATTATTTGCTTTAAAAAAATGCCTTCTAATTGTTTTAATGTAGACAAATTTTTTAAATATGCATTTTACCATTATAAATATAAAATTTCATTGCTTTAATTTAGCCTTAATGCGGTTCAAAAGAATGCCATAATTAAATTATGCTGCAAATTAAAACGTTAATTAAACCTCTAGAGATGCTGGCGTATTCGTTCCCACACCGCGTGGGTGCCACGAACGCGAAGGAAGATAGCACAACACAGCAACACAAGTTTATGACAAAGCAAAATACTAGCAGCTCTCTGCGACAGCAATAACACAGGCGCGCTTGTTCCAAAGACGCTTACATAGCAGGGAAGACAATTGCAGCTTCTTCAACTTGTTTCCCCTCTTACACCATTATCTTACCCACGCTTACTATACTGTGTACCATATAAGAAGGCCACATTTTTGACAGTTGACAATCGCCGTGTCTTTTCGTTTATGTATCCATTCGCCATCAACAGGCGTGTCAAGAATAGGCTTTGATGTGGCGAGTCAGTGCGTCCAGGAGGTGCTGCTCCGTGTGGCAATTGGTGAACTGCTTGGGTGGCGCTGCATTCGTAAACGGAACTTGGTGGACGTGTGTAGGGTCGTTCGTAAATGCGGTACACGAAATATATGTTACTTTAAAAATTATACAGAGCTCGCGGGAAAATAAAATTATTTGTATATGCGCGTGAATACGTTATTTTAAACAACAAATCTATAATATGTTTCTGGGTGTAGTTCGGGATATGGATAACAGATGGCATGGAAGGGCATATTGCAAATGATGGTGCGCTTTTAACTCACAAGATGGCAGCACCTGGTTTGAGAGTCTGGAAACTTTGGATTTTTTCGTCACATTTGGATACGTATCGTTTTATTGTGCATCTCATTTTGAACACCTATACATTACTATTTTATCACGAAGTTTCGTTTCTAAAACTAAAAACTGCTGTTTTATGACCACGTAAAATAAAATGTATTAATTAATCTACGAACTCTTTCTTATCCGCGTATCTTCTGCTTGTGTGATGTGCTTCGGCACTGCTCTCAGAATAGCCAACGTAATATTAACTTTTGTTCGTTCGTGCATCAGCTGATACAGGATTTTGTAAATGGCAGGTTATTTGTTTTCAATATATATTAAGTTGCCACTCACTGACTGTCAGAAAGTGGCCTTCTTATATGAAATGAACTATACCATAGCGAAGAGGGCGTCAACCCAGTCCAGTTCCCCACTGCAGAAGAGAGGAAACGAAGACATTCCCACAAGCATCCGCAGCTCGAGACACGGCTGAGGACAACCGCATATCCGACGTCGGGGAGGATGTTATGATGGGCACTAGCGTGAACCTACCTTTAAACCAATATTCTTGCTAAACGCAAAGTAGGTGAAATCGCTGTATTCAGGAAAATTCGTATACTTTTGGGGCAACTGAAAGTCAATATGACACTAGCACCGAGGACACATCAACACGGACCTACGGGATCAAAACAAGCTCTTAGCAATTTCGTCACGAGGCAGAATATAAACCAGGACAAGTTTATAATACAGAATAGTTAATAAAAGCATGTCGCACCAGGAAGAGTGCCTGTCTAGAGCCAGCCACCGAGATGAGAAGATTCTGCCCTGAGCGCAGCGCCATCGTGCACGACCACCGTTTCCGTAATGATGACCTGACTACGGCTACGAGTCAACAGAAGATTAGCAAGCTGATATGGACATCAGGACTTAATAAAGATGTGGCACTAATCTAACGTAATATCCCTCCGCGGATTATAGTAAATGTCATTATATTATAATGTTTTAAATCATTTATATCTCTAAATATAACCATTCGGTACTTTTATCTTGCTTGTTGTGATTAACTTACGCTCTATTTAGAATTTGAAATGTATGGTTTGTAAATAAAATTATAATAAATCATTACCAAGTATATTTAAATGGAATATTCAGGAAATTACACCAAAATATTATCTTTATGAGGGGGGTGGGTGTTTCCACTCTCATCTGATGTGTCGATGAGGCCAGATTTGTGATTATTCATACCCAATTGTATGTCTCATTTAATGAGCAATGAATCAGAGCACTTTTCTAAATACTTCAATATAATCATTGAGATCCCAACATCAGGAGCTTTTATATGCATAACATACAATGTAAATATTTATTTAAAAATCATTTAACGAAGTGCTTGTACGTAAAGATAACACCGTATTATATATATTATATTAATTTTAATTATGTTTTAGAATGCCTACATTTTCGAGATGAAACATCACATCAGAAACCCTATTTATATGTTCTAGAATATTACCTTTTGAACAGATCACTTCACTCAAACAAAGGGAAATTTTTTATTGTTCCTCTGAGCGAATAGTTATATGCGGAGAATATAATGAAATAATAATAAAGTTATGCACGTTTGGTTGGCAGTGTCTAGAAATAGATAACTATATAAATATTATTGGGTTCCACAGAAAATATTTCTTTAGGCAGATTATAAAAAAAAATTCCTAATTTGGCAACAACGTAATAATTATGTAGAGAATAAACTTACCTGAATACATTTTTAAATACCAAATTTATTTTAAGTTACGTTAGCTAACATTCAAAAGTGAAAGTGAACATACAGAAGTACTGCATGCTCACTCTGTACTGAACGAGCTTCAGTTAGAAGCATTTGTATAAACCGCATAGACTAACATAATGTTTTCTCACACAAGGGGCGGAAATTTAATAGACCTTATTGTATTGTGTTTGGTATCTGCTTCCACTATAAACTGAAATTTACCCGGTTTCGAATTTTTTCTTTCAGAAAAGGTTTCGCAAAGTTGATTATGGTGTCCACAACTGGAGAAACGTTGACAACGTGTACTTCTTTCAGTTTCACTGGATATGCTTCCTGGAACATAAAATAAAAACGTATGTTTGAAATTTCGATAAGAGTGGAAATCAACATTGAATAAAAATTTTTTTAATATGTGTTAATACATGCCAAAATTCATAAGCTCTTATCTGATCACGTAAGCCAAACAAAACACTATTGAACAATGGGAAAAAAAGCAATATCTTGATAAAATAATGCACCAAAAGTGGTTCTAAATTACACATTTAATCATTTTATAAACATATGTAAACACTCATCGATTTTTTAAACTATGTCTACACTTTTTCTATCAAAGAGTTTAATAATTACACTTCAATAATAAAAATAAATCAATAATTAAAAATACATAGTTTAATGAAATGAAAATAGTAAACACTTTTATGCAAAAACTTTAAAAAGTTTATTTAAAACATTGACTAATCAAACGTCAACTTATTGTGAATGGAAACAAATGTCATTAAAATATTTAATTATGCCTTAAAAATAATACATGCAAAAATGTATTTTAAAAGGTAATGATGTATAAATAAGCATATAATATAAAGAAGAGAAATGATACTGTTACACAAAAATATCAATAAATTAATTGTACCTATTGAAATACATAACAGCTATTTCATTGTAATGTATGTTACATCACGGCACTTTAAAATCAAAATTTTTTGTAACTATTCGGAATCAGTGCCTCTCTAATAGTACCAGAAGAGTTTTATGTCATATTCAACATGAAATATTCTATAAAAGCGGTGTAACGGGTTATGACATTTGGAGACGAATATGTATGATCATATGAAGAAATAACTAACTCTGAAAGATATTAACACCATTATTTTATTTAAAAATTGAATCAGGTAGCTAAAAGAATAAGAACGTAGAGGCACTTTCTATAACACTCGAAAATTAAAAAAATTTATTAGAAAAAAATTTACAATTATGTAACGGATGTTACACAATTTGTAACCGGTGTTACACAGTTCAAATAATTTGATTACGTCTGTACAAACTGTAATATTTTTAACTCAAATAAATTATTAATAAACTTCAGTACGTATTTCAGGCTATAATTAGACTAGATATTTATTTTTAAAATCAATGGAATTGCTTATTATATATAATTATTTAAATAATACCTTTATGACATTGAACCACATAGGACAAGTGTTTTAAAACAAATTATGCAAAAATTTCAGCAAAACGTTGTGTTTACATTGATCACTACACACTAAAGTACAGTAACATATGTGCAGGATTAAAACATCAGATTACTTTTTTAATAGCAAACAATTTAAATAAATAGCAAGCTATATCACATCATCATTCCGCCAATTTCATTAAACTTTTTCAAAAATATGAATTTCTCCCTAAACTCGTAGAAAATCCCTTTTCCTTTCAATTTGATTTCCTACAGTCATTTGGGGTAACTTTCTACCAATTAAGTGTAACATTATACCACACATTTTCATTTATAACGAAGGATTTACATCGCCTCTCAAGACCTCGATGTTAACAGTTGCCCAAATCTCTTCACTCACTAACTCACTTGCTAAGGGTTTAGAGCCACCATCTTAATGTATACTTCACTGATAAATATTTTAATTATAAGGAACATGGTAGTGTGAAAGTATTCTTCGAACCTTCATTTAAAATAAAATTAGGCAGGTGGTACAAAGTTGTCCTGATGATACAAAGTTACCCTAAATGACTGTAGTACCTCACTAATCAAATAATAAAATTTTAGAGATGTTTCATCAGTTTCGTCTGGTTTGAAGACTTTATCATTCCCGCAAGATTTCAAAAACCTTACCTTAACGTTTTGTTCATCATCTCTCTTACTTTTACATCTCTCTGCATGCAGATATTAATTGTCATTTCTTTCTCGCTTTGACTCACGCGACACCTATGTTGGGCAAACAAACCTGAATGTACATTTATTTTTGGTCATATCTCTTCGGGCAGTATTAATAAAGGGGCGTTCTCAGAATCGATGCAAATTACGTCGTAGTTTAAGGTGTTGATTCACAAAGTACGGTCCTGTCAACTCATCTACGAATTTACTGAAGCTTATTTTTTGGATCACAGATTTTTCAGTCTTATAAATCAGAAAATTGTGCTCTTCAAAAACCATGAATTGATTATATGCCTGTATGTTGGGTATAGTTTGCACACACTGTAATCTACTGTACAGCTGAGAGAATTCCAGCATATGAACAACTACTTCTTTGCTGGCGTGGACATTTGTTATTCCTTTAAAGTTTCTTACTGTAGTCATGGAAGTCATGCTGTACAAACCTGTATCGTTCTGGTATTTACACTTCTCATAAAATTCTTCACCGTACCAACTCCTTTGCCTTTGACAAGTGGTCAATATTTGCTATACATTTTATGTTACGTGTGAATTGTCTTCACAACGTAATAACTTTCCGTATAGCAAGTATAAGAAAGTATTAATTAATTTGTTTTTTATCTAACTGCTACAGCAAAATAGTATTACAAAATGGCTAAAGATGTTAACATTCAGCACCTAATTGTTTTACATTTTAGTTTCAAATATAAAATAAATTAATTAATCAAATGTCTTGAAATAACAGCTTCTTGTTGTAATTAATATTGTTCCTAATATCTTGGTAATCTATCTATTAAAAAGCGTGTAAATTATCATACAATTTTTATGTAACATCCGTTACAATCACAGTGAAACACATATAATATTTCCTATAAATACAACTATGACGTTTATACAATAATGTAGTACATGTAATGAGATTGTACATAAACTTACATTTCCTATATGGAATTATTAACTACTATGTTAAGGTCTCAAAACAAATCTTCTATACTTTATGAAATGGGTGCTACTATGTAGATATTCCAAAATAAGTGTATTATAAAGAATATACTTTAACTGGTATTTTACACTTTAAAGTGTATAGATGTTATAGTGCAATGATTCATTAATATATTAATGACTCTCACATGGTGATCATATTTTATGTTGATTTAATGCAATCTCCCTNCTTTCAGCCTTAATGGGGCACCTGAAAAGTTAGGAGAAAATTAATAAATTATAAAGTAAAAATTGGCAAATATAGCTTTAGGTGTATGTAAATATTAATATGTAAATCTGCAGTTAAAATGCAATGTCATCACCATTACAAGGATTACCTTTTACATTTAGGGTTATTTAATACTGAATGCCTGATAAAAAGAAAGTGGCAGCTGCAACAATGATAGCTATACTTAACAATGCTTTAACGATATAATCGATAAATTTCATTTATTTCATAAAAACCAATTTTTGAATGCATCGTTTGATTTTATTAAGTAAGACATTTTTGAGAATATTGTATTCTATTTTAATTACCTGAATTATTTGAAATTTTCTAAGTTTTAGAATACAGTTTCCAAACTTTCTTAATTACACTACTAAAATAAAGTTATAAAATAAACAGTAATGAAAATGAAACTATAAAAACTGTTAATCGTAATCATTACTTATTAATTATTCTAAATTGTATTTTATATATGTAGGGTTTGATTAGTCACAAAATCCATACCAAGAAAAAATACTATTTTATAAAATTTTAAAAAATTTGTTTGTGTATGAAGATCAATAATTCAACTAAATAATTCTTGTTTTGTAAAACTATTGTCAATTGTAAGTAATGGCCATTAGGTTAATTTATCACTTAGTTTTCTTTCACTCAATGATTAAAAATAAAGTAATGTTGATCACATATTATTAATACTAATATTTCACACTTAGTAAACGTATCTGTAATTGCATATAATTCTGTATGATTAATTTTATTCGTGTTCAAAGAACATAATAATTATAATCATAGCCAGCTAAGGCAACTGCTGCTATTGCAATATGAAACCGATTATTGTGTTCAAAAGTAGGATTACTTCGATTTTAATGTTATGTTTGTTGAACAATACGTGGTGTCATTTTAATCGTTATATAATATTGTCTGTGCATAATTTCTTAAGCAAAAGAAAAATAATTAGAGAGGTTTGAAATTTCCTATGGTAAAGGCATGATATAGGATTCAAGATTCGTCTTCCACCTTGGATGACGTCACAGCAGACTCTAGATGTTTCCGAGGGGCCGTGGTGATGTAGTGGTTAGACTACTCGCCTCCCACCTAGCCGAACAGTGTTCGATACCCGGCGGGGTCGCTCCCGTATTTTCGCATGTGGAAATATTGCCTGACGATGCTGCTGGTCAGTGGTTTTTCACGGGGATCTCATGTTTTCTCCGCCCTTTCATTCCGGCGCTTCTCCATACTCACCTCGCTTCACACTCATCGGATCTCAAGAACTCGATGTTAAGAGCCGCCCAAATCTATTCACTCACTTTCAGATATATGTTGCGTTAGCACTGCACTGAGTTTGTTGGCAGGAAGTGTGCAAGACAATCGTACATTAAAACACAGTAGCCTTGCATTGCTGAAAACATTTATACCCTACAGTGTTTGTATCGCATACCGTTTGTTTGGTATTGTTACAAGTCGCTGGTCTGTGTGGACCTTGGCCCGTCCTGAGCAAGCGGAAAAGGACAGAGTAGTTATATTATAGCGGGCGGCGAGTCACTAAGGAATGTTTGAAAGACAAGAGAACAATAATCCTATCAGGGCTTTAGTTACAAAGTGTGCCGCCGCACGTTCTTCAACCTGGTGCTGTGATAAACCGTTTGTGACTCGCGCGCTCCTGACCTTCAGCAGATTTAATTTCTGCGTTTATCTGAAGAATTTTATTGTGGTTTACTGCCCTAATTTCTCTCAGCATAGCTCGGGGCGCAGCAAACTTCCCAGGTCAACGCCAGCTACTATATGCGTTAAGCCTCCGAGCGGGAAGTTTATGAGATTCGGGAGTCTGGGCTATTGTGCAACGATAAGCGACGAGCTAGAAGAGCAACGAGTAGCGACGGAAGTGACAAGCGGGAGGAAAATCTGCGACTGTAACCATCAGAGCAGCGGAGAGTTCGGCTGGCAGGCTGGACTATTGGACTTGATGCGTTAGTAAATGACATTAGAAATGATGGCAACAGACAGATATGTGTTAATTATGAGTGTTATTTAAATTACTATAACCAAACAGAGACATAGTGAAGGACTTTAATTAGAGTTGAGATAGACATTAAATATTGTGTTCGTTGAGAAATAAATAAGAAATAGCGGAGATAGATAATTTAGTGATGTAATAATAGCTGTGTGAATAAATTGGAAATCAAAACTCGTTATTCAATTTTATTAATACTTTCATCCCTCACGTACTCGGCTACGCCCCTCAGGCGTCCTATTTATGTTAGTCAATCGTTCTGTTGTAGATCAGTGTCGATCAGAGATTAATAAGATGTTTTCGAGGCAAATTTGCCAAGAACGGTGGTTTAACTTTATGGCAGGGAATTGAAAACGTTTAAATATTTTTTACAAAGTAGATGGTAATTTCAAGATGTGGTACGACTATTCGTCTTGATTTGAAAAATTGGAAAATGAAATTTAATAACGAAGTATGTTTTGGAACTTAATTCCCTTTGTGTCTAAGTGTTTATTTATTGGTTTAAACATGCATTCATTCACTTGTTTTAACTCCAAATTCGGTGCTAGGGCATCTGACCAAGTAGATATCTTCCAGTCCTAAATTATCCTCCTTTCGTTACATCCCTTACCTAGTTTCAGAGGGCAGAATCTTCCAATGGGAAGACGTTGCTTCCTCTGGGTCATGCCTGCCGGAAGGGACTACGCCTCAACTTGTTCCACCCCATCTCTAGTTTCAGAAGCTGCCAGTGATAAACGGATGTTTTATTCTTAGTGAGTCACGCCCATTTGTACAGTAGCCATTCACAGTGTATCAATAATCAACCGTTAAATGTTATGTTCCCTTTCCTGCGTAAGGGTTTTTATTTCTCTTGCGTGGCTACAGCTCGAAAGAGGAGCCAATGCGATGACCAGCAAGTACGCACAGCAAATCAAGTGAGGAGATGCGGGTTGGGAGTGTGAATATTGTTAACTTTCAGTTTGCCAATTTTAAGGAAGAAATAAATATTAATTAGTAAAATATTGAATTATGAATTTCGTAATTTAATGTTAACATTCATAGCTACTCTGTACAAAGTGCACTTCAGGGACTTACAATTTTTCTTGCGAGTGGTTTTTTTATATTACTAGCTCAAGTGTTGAATTCCGAGGTGAATTTGTTATTGTTTATTAATTGAATTAACCAATTATAAAATATTTATTCTGAAACTGCAAATCTATTTTGTTTTTATGTTATATATGAAATTAAATGGAAATTAAATTAAAATAACTATGATTAATAAATACTACTAGGGTTATTTTACAGAATAAATGTATGTGGTGTATTTCCAGTACCATTTCCAGTTAAAATTATTGTCAAGCGGCTTTAATAGTGTCTGGGATTAAGGTATCAGAATAACATAACTTGTACGCCAATGTTCTCAGTATAATATTCTGTTGTTCAAGCGATTATAAACTGTATGACATATTTTATGGACAATTAATTTTAATGTTTATTTGCCAGACGAGCATGTAATTTTTGCCCCATTGAGCATAGTTGATTATGTATTACTAAATATAATATGATAGACATTTGTCAAGCTTTTGCTACTGTAATTTTTAACTAACATTTCTTAAACAAAGTTACACTCTGTCTCATTTCTGATAACTACGAGTGTGGTAACCTCTATTACTGATAGCAAACATATTATTTANGGGGGGGGGGGGGGGGGGGGTTAGGTTGGTGAACTCTGCCCCAGGCCCCATTTTGTGAGGGGTCCCAAGAGATGAAAATAATATCATAAACATTGTATTTATTTATACAATTTAAAATACATATATAATAGAGAGATGTATATATAATTATACTAAAACATCATGTGCATCAGTGTTCACTGACTGACTTCACCATTCCGTGCTATCCTTGACAAACCCAAAGGCAAGCAAATTCTTGTGGGCAGTCTCTGTTATGCGGCGTGTAGTCCATTACATAAGGGTCATAAGATTATTAAACAAATCCTCATCCGCAAGTTATAATGATATTCGGACAGACACTAGTGCGGAATTTCGTTTCAGACAGTCAGTGTAACACGACTTGAGATCGGAAAAAAAAAAGCTATCGTAGTATGGATCGTGTTTTCTGATCGCAACTCATATATATTCGTAAAGCCTGAGGTGATATCAGCTGCGAAACATTATTGTGGTACATATTTTATGCTTTCTCAGCAATCCATAGTTTCGTCAAACGCTACTGCATTAAGTTATCACACCTTGAAACGTTGGGAATAAAGATCCTTAAACTACAACATACTAATTACGTGTTTATAGTTCCCCATACGGCATGTTTCAAATATATGTTATAATTATTTTGGCAGATTCTGGACACTTTATTATTTTTTAATTAATTGTGAGTATCCTGACGAATAGTAATTGCTGATAACCAGTCACATGTTTTTGTGGTAAAAATTACTACAAAATGTTTTTATTAACTTTAAAAATTATAATTTAAATAATTAAAAAAAATTTTTTTGTGAATTTTTGGTCTATTGTGCTAAAATTTCTTTTGAAATTCTACAAAGGAAGCTTAATGACTACTATATACTCATTAACATATTCAAAATATGCCGGTACTTTGTTAGATAAAGAGTACCATAGCTCCTCATTTTTAGATTTTTTTGTTATTTGGGACTGAATTATCATAATAAATATTTCGGCATCTACTAACGATGCAGGACATATTTTCGCCCGACATTTGAACATCGTAAATAAATAGTTTTTCATGTAGCCTGTTTTAATCAGTTCACAGGGATAAACACCGAAGAGCCAAAAAAACTGGTACACCTGCCTAATATCGTGTAGCCNGATGCCTTGCAACGTGCTGTTCAGAAGAGATCTCCACCGCCTCGCACTCCTATGGATTTGTGGACTGTCCTGCAGTATTCATGGTGTAAATTGCCTCCTGCATACCTTCAGACATTAGTCGAGTCCATGCCACGTCGTCTTGCGGCACTTCTGCGTGCTCGCCGGGGCCCTACACGGTATTAGGCAGGTGTACCAGTTTTTTTGGCTCTTCAGTATAGAATGCGTAGTTGCATGCTAGATATAGCATATCCCACCAGTGGGAGTTAAGTATTCGTTTTGAACACACAAATGGAGTTCGAAGTAGTTATACTCTCTACCACTTAATCGCATGTTTTAAACAAATACTTGTAGTTGTATTTAAATTCCTATGAATGTTAGTGCAAAATTACGAAAAATGTACTTGTTTTAGCAAATTACACATAAAATGTAAAATTACTAAATATTTGTATGTGTAAATACACGCTCACAGATACTTCATGATATATAATGAAAGTTTACAAACACACTGCTATTGGTAAAACTACACAGTGGAAGGTGCACAACTACACTGACATTGAGTGTTCATACAACAACCATGTAGCAGAAAAATACACAATTCAAGGTTTTAATACAGTAAATGGATGTGATTTTACACGTACTTCAAAATGTGTTAATTAACACCAACATTATGTTCATGAAGCCACACATTAATTTATTTTCACCAAAGACCTGCAGTATTCTCTGAATTATTAATAACATTTCTGTAAAATTACACCTACTGGAGTTGTTTTTACAAATTGCACATACAAAATGTAAAATTACCAAAAATTGTTAAGTGTAAAATTACATTAATTTTTTTAAGTACAGCAACTGTTAGGCCTAGCACCTGAGGGCAGAATTACTTATGTCATGTAAAAAAAACTCATGTGGTAAAGGAAATTAATAGTTTTTGTTACCATATTGTTAAATGAAAAGTTCACATTGTAGTTAAATTATTGAGGGAGACGAAATAAAAAAATATTTGGCAAGGGGGGGGGGGTGGTTCCCTCCGTCCACCCCAGTTGAAACGCACATTGTAAAACCATCCTGAGCTTTTGTTCCCATAAATGTTCCTAGCTTTATTCATATAGTTCCTTAAAACGTGATTTCGACTCTCAATTTTATGTGTCTTTGTATCAGACCTATATTGCGTGGCGTCAACTAATTTTTTTGTACACTGATTCACCATCACTGAACCAGTTCATTATATTTTAGACCGTGAATTCTAATACTCTGCATAAAAACTCCAAAACTGATTTGATGTACCACTGACGAAGTAGACACAGCCTAGCATTTGAGTTTCTTGCTCATTTATGCTGTGGCACGTTATTCGCGTTTCTTGCATATTTGTGGTGTGCGCAAAACGAACAACACTTATTACGGGCACCAAGTTAAAGTGTCGTCGTTTTTTTCAATCCCTCAGTTGTAATCTGTAAAATTAAACGCATCTTTTTTATTACACAATGTGATGAGTAAATTAATTTTTCATGCATTAATTTTTTATATGGCAGCAACCAAACTTGAATGAGAAATTTAAAATGACACAATTGTTTAAAAGCGTAAGTGGCTGAAATCCTTTTGTTCCACGAGTAATGTTTAGATGTTGACGGATTAAACTGACAGTTGTAAAGGTTGTGGTACAACATCCGATAGTTTTGAACTTATTCGTTGATTATCGTTTCTTCCAAGAGCTGTCAGCAACCACTATTGTCCACTTCGCCAGCTTATTTGGCGTTGACTAAGATTAGCACATTATTTCATCATAAATGAGTACCTATGATTTATAAATGCATGTACGTTTACTAGGGCCAAGTTTTATACAAACGTGATTAATTCAAGTTGTGCTAAATATTATAATATAAAAACGGGGATTTGTATGAAATTAAATAACGCCATACCTTTACGTCACTGTTAGAACATATTATTTCTACAGTACTGAGCGCAATTCGTGAGATCATATTGGGGTCATGAACAGAAGACGAAAACTACTCTACTACGTATCTTAGTACATATTTGTGTATGGTCGTGTTTTATTTGGTCTTGGCTGTTATTTAGTTGTTATGTGCTAGGTTTCAGTTTTTATGCTGTCTGCTGTTACTTGTTTTCTTTTGAAACAACGCACAGAAATCTTGATAAAATGAAACCTCATAAATATATTTAAAGAAATGCAATGCTTGAAAATAAAATAAATGTCATGCAGTTGACTGAATACTGTGCATTCAGTAACTATTTAACAAAAAAAATATGATGATACTCTTTTGGAAAAAAGAAATTATTTTGACAGACATTAATCCAAGTTTAATTCGCTGACATAGTTTTGTAGACATAATACATTAAACTAAAATGTTATTAAAGACGCCATTATGAAATAAGTGTCTGACACTTTTAAAACTTACAAATTAATATGTTCTAATTTAGTAAAACTTCTTCGCCGAATGTGGCGGGAATCGGTTTATTGTTTCCCAAGATATGACATTAAAATTTAATGGCGTTATCCTATAAAATGGCGGAGAAATGAGGCTCTGTATAGAGAGATTTGATAGTTATATTAGACTTTGCCAGCATACACAGTTAAGGTGGAATTGATGGGGATAAAATGCGTAATATCTAACGGCATTATGCTTAACTAATTTTTTAAGCATTACACCGTTAGGCAATATTCCGTCAGGCACTACGCCGTTAGTCATTACGCCGTTAGCCACTACTCTTTTTAGCAGAATGCGAGTTAACACCTACACAATTGCCTGANTACGCCGTTAGTCATTACGCCGTTAGCCACTACTCTTTTTAGCAGAATGCGAGTTAACACCTACACAATTGCCTGATTTCAGTTTAATTTTAAAAGGGCACACCAGTCTGTTGATTATTAAATGGCCTCTTTGTATATCCAGTTAACAAATATGGTATAAGAGGGTGGAAACAGCAATCGTAAGAACTGTAACGCGCCTACTATCACCATAGTTAAATACAAGAATAGTACCAGTGAGAGTCGCAGGGTATCGCTTTAGTACGATAGCAGTAGCTTGTAACGAAAATAGTACCAGCAAGAGTAGCATAATGCCCCCACATTTGATCCACTATTATCTCGCCGGACTTGAGTATCTGTATGAGAGAACTAAAGCACTCTATTTGACTTTGTCTTTAATTTATCTGGTTTTTTTTTTTGCCAAGGATGACAAAATTAATTAAACCTTTATTACTGCACTTACTCTAAAATTCCATCATTGCTATTACCTTAAGCATATTAAAAACAGCGAAAACAAAAGAACTTAAAATATGTAATTATATAAATTAAATTGATATAAAATTTCAAAATTAAAACTTATATTAGCACTTTTGTTTAGCCTAAACGCACTACTCAAAAAGTTAAATAATTTCATTTAATTTTATAAATTATCTTTAAATAAAAAGAAAGCTTTAAATTTTAAAAGTATTTATATAATGTTAAAGAAATACAACTTGTGTTTTAGATGTAAGTTTTAATATTTATTAGCTTTTTAGGCAATAATAATAAAATACATTTTTAAAAATTAATTAATAGTGAAAATGTTTTTATCATTTACAAAAGACAGAGAACTCAAAAATAGTCAGTTAATTATAGAGGGTTTAGAATTTCCTAAACATATATATTTAAAGTATTAAAGATCTTCACGCCATTGACCGTGATCTCTGAAGAACTTTGAGAAAGTTCGTAACAGGGCCCATTAATATTCGTAAATCGTGCGATCACAGTACCTGATCATGGAAATGATTCATTAAACTAGCTTACACATAGGTAATGCATTTTCTCTCCCTTCAAACTTTGCCTCTTCGCTACCTCTCATGTAACTCTCTTTGACAATTTTCGGTTAGGATTTTACCAGAAGGTTTATGATATTTAGTTGATATTTTAACTGCAAATTTCGTTTCCAGGTAATCATTTCGACACGTGACGCCGTACGAGACAGAAGACCGTTCCTTCAGTAATCAGCTTAACTTTAAACCTCAAGAGGAGAATTTTTTTTACCTATTTATATGCGGTCATGGGTGAAGAGTATTTAAAGCAAGTATAGTTTGCGGCAAGTAATAGTTATATTAATTTTTTCTGCTTATGGCAAACAATTATATCATCTGGAAAGATGACAGTGGGTATGCAAGCTAAATTATACGAACTATTATGAAAGTCCATCAAAAGAACGAGCGTGCAGTACTTGAGTGCAGATTTTTTACGCCATTTATGGATTTTGACTGTCGGATTTTTTTCTATTATTTGAAATACTTTAAAACAGTGAAGGAAAGTCTGAAAAAATTTTTTTACGTTCACGTTCGTTGAAAACTAACTCAATTCTTTCATTTATCTGTCTTCTCTAATCATTCACAACACAAAACATTTGTAAAGGCTGTTCATGTTTAACTAAGCACTTTTAAAGCCCTGCTTATGATCTACGTGTATGAATATCGTGTATTCTTCTGCCACATGTAAAATTTGCATTGCCACGGGCCTGATCACTTTATTCACGCGTGTATTAAGTATAACTATGAAATAATTAGAAAAGTAAATATTTTACAAATTTGCTAATTCTTACTCTTTGATGCATTAAAAAAACACCAAACAAACTGAATCGATTTAGTTTGTACAAATGTTTACCTGACGCTTTTAATTCAACGCTAAGACTTGGAATTGCTTTTCCCTCCGTCGTTACCAACTTTACTGGACGCGTGTGACTCCGTGCGCCCGTTAAAATATATGGAATTAGGAGCAGTGATAGTTTTCAAACGTGGAGTTCAAAAGTGCTCACTTTATCGTGAACAGAATTTAACGTTACAAAACCCATAGGTTTTTATTCTTAAATATTTGAATTTATTTTTCTCAGAAAAAAATGGTTTTAATTTGAATAATTATATTCAAGTTCGCACATTAAAAAATGAATTCATTAGTAACATTTTCAAATTGAAAACCCAACATTTAAAAATGNTTATATTCAAGTTCGCACATTAAAAAATGAATTCATTAGTAACATTTTCAAATTGAAAACCCAACATTTAAAAATGTTTCTGAATTAAATTTTTAAAAAGTTTAAACTTAAAATTGTTAATAACATAGTTGCTACGAATTCAAAGATATTTTAAAATTCTCACAAAAATATATCAGTTTAACTGGGATACGATTTATATTCCATCCCAAAAAATGTCAATGATAAAGTTCGAGGAAAATCAAAGATTAATTACTCAATTTGATGCGGGATCAGATGTTACTCTTTCCCCTAACACAAATTTAATTTACTAAATAGGTCTATATTCATTAGTTATGAAATAAAGAATAAAACTTGCCAAACAAATTGAAAATGTGGTTTTTTAAAACGTTTTACGATCAGNTTATATTCAAGTTCGCACATTAAAAAATGAATTCATTAGTAACATTTTCAAATTGAAAACCCAACATTTAAAAATTTTTCTGAATTAAATTTTTAAAAAGTTTAAACTTAAAATTGTTAATAACATAGTTGCTACGAATTCAAAGATATTTTAAAATTCTCACAAAAATATATCAGTTTAACTGGGATACGATTTATATTCCATCCCAAAAAATGTCAATGATAAAGTTTGAGGAAAATCAAAGATTAATTACTCAATTTGATGCGGGATCAGATGTTACTCTTTCCCCTAACACAAAGTTAATTTACTAAATAGGTCTATAATCATTAGTTATGAAATAAAGAATAAAACTTGCCAAACAAATTGAAAATGTGGTTTTTTAAAACGTTTTACGATCAGNTCATTAGTTATGAAATAAAGAATAAAACTTGCCAAACAAATTGAAAATGTGGTTTTTTAAAACGTTTTACGATCAGTTAGACAATATGTTAGGTTCAAACTTACGCCAGTCGATGCTAACATTGTAAGCTGCTATGTATTCCTAATTTTCAGACCAAATATTAAAATTAAATTTCCTCGTATGCTTATAGTACGCATGGTAGGCTATTGCAAGTTGATTTCAAATCAATTTAATGGTTTCACAGATATTGCATGTTAAGGCTACGATAAAAAAAAAAACTAACGTATTTCACTGGGAAACGTTTAGATAATTTTTGATGCCTGAGGTAAAAGCTTCAATTAATTTGGTGCCATGTTACAAATAAATTAATTGTATAGATACTTCATGAATTCAAAGTTTTCTTTAACTACAGCTAATTGTTTAGTACTTCATTTTAATTCGACCAAATTTTAATTCGACCAATTATTAAAATATGTAATCTTAAAATTATAAATGTTTCGGTGGCCTGATTAGAGTCAAGATTGCTTGCCAAATTTATTGCGCACTGGTTGAGTAGTTTGTGAGGTAGGCTATGTGGCACAGTCTTTTTTTTATTGATATGATTGCTGTCTTCCCGTTTTATTCTTTTCCAAGCTTTCAACATGAACCTAATCAACCTAAATTACATAATTCAAATTTTGAGCATGCCAAGCTCGTGTTGCCAGCTAACTGAAAAAACACAAAAAATTTGTATGAAATATTGGTATCTGGAACATTGTATTTTGAGAAATAATTATTTGCAATTATTGTTGTTCACACTTTCACACCTAAGATATTATATTCCTTCAATTAAATATTGCTCAAGTCCTCTCTTATATTCTTATTATTTCTGATAAAGTAGTGTCAACATTTTTTTTTTTTCTGTGAGCTGTCTTATGTCTCTGTTTTCCAGTTGTGAGCTGTGTAGGTGAGTTTGGGTTCCTATCAGTACTTTATGATACAGCAATTCATTATGCTGTGTGTGTTTGTGTTATGTTAGGTATTAAGAAGTCGGGCAGTATATTTATACACAAACGCATCACAATAGTATATGGCTTCTCTTTCATTCATCTACAAATATTTCAGATACGAGGACTTACCACATATCTGCAGTCCTCTTCATTTACTTGCTCATATTACTTTGCTTTACCTTGTACTTTTGAGATACTGCCAGGACGAGTAGTTGCAGTTTGTGATAGATGTCAGTATTACGGGTTTCAAGTGTTACTATCTACAGTAAAGTTACGAGTACACAAAAGCAAATGTAGCGAAAATTTGTAAAAATTTTGACGTCAATATCTTATTTTATTTTTTTGATAAATTTAAATATACGAGTTATTACTTCTGAGCCATTGTTTACTACTGTAAAATATCAAACTAAGTAATTTATAATAGGAAATTAAAGAAAATATAACAATTATTGATGAAGGTGTAAAAGTGCCAAAAAAGGAAGAACATAGCTACCAGAAATATGGCCTAGAATAATGACAAGATATTAGAGACATCACAGATGTAACTACAGGGGACTGTTTAGAGTTATTGATAAACCTGATCACCACCATCTAAACCGTAACAACAGGCATGCTGACAAGAGCTTCGAACGAGTTTGATTATCACGTAAATTTCGTTCGGGCCGCTCATGGTGTTCACATTGACCATTTATGAATGTATGGTAAACAAACTTCACGGTTCCACGGTTCATTTGATTGGTCAATCAAGGTTGTTGGTTATTTCGTTCTGATATTATAGACCTTCAAATTTGAGGTATTATTTTATACTCATCCTGTCTATGATACCAAATGATTTCTGCTTAATTTACCATTTTTTAATTTAATTTATAATCTCTTGTAAACCTTCTATTTAATAAATTGTAATACTGTGACATGCAACTAATATGCGGTCAAGTGGAAGAGAAGGTACTTGGCTTTAAATTTGCCACAGCATTTATATTAATGATGTTATAATATACAATAATATTATTTCGTATTAAAACCTCAAAAACTGCATTCATTTTCAAAAACGAACAAGTTTATTAAACATTTGAAAAATTTACTAATTTTACAAACTTTAAAATTAAATTTAACAGGTTGCTCAACCAGCAACAATATAGTTGTAGCAACGAAACAGTCTAGCTACAAAATTTTACAATTAATCAAATGAAAACCGCTGTATTAATTAATAGCAACCTCTCCATTTCAAATCCTTGAATAACTATTTTGATGGCAGATAAAATTTTATCTTAATTGTTTCTGAAGGACAAATATTTCATTAGTTGTATAAATGTTTCTTTAAATTTGATTTTTGATATTTATAAACAATTAACACTGGAAAAAAGACAGTTAAAAATTATTACGTAACTAAAGAAACTTAATTACCTGTACACAAACCAAAAACTTCTTTACTATGGTTGGAGTGAACTTGGCGAAATGTGCAGGTGTTGCCACAGAAGCATCTAAGATATATACGTCTCCCGCAACACCAGTTATCTCTTCTCTTAATCGTATGTCTCCGATCATAAGCACGAGTTTCATTCCATCAGCTACGTTAGGGTGCATGATGTCTTTGTTGGCAGCTTGCATGACGATGACTCTGCGACCACTAGGAGTCAGTCCCGGCAGAGGAGGAATCCTTCTAAAAATTTAGGAAAAAATGGATTATTATTTGGTAAAACTGATGCAAGACAAAAATTCCGAGTAAGGAAAATAAACTATGTGGACAAGACACCGGACATCCCTTTGCTTCTGGCAAGCTACAGAACACATTCTTTAATGTCCGATGTTTGTTTACATAACACAGTCAATTGTCTGGAAAAGTGGAAGGTCTTTTGGAATGATACTGAATGGTAAAAATACTAAAATATGAATGATTGTGTGTGTAACTATTGGATGCCTGAACAATTATACCTACTCGTGTGTGTTTTCATGACAATGAATTTTAGTGATGGCAGTTTCATCGTTTACGGCTTTTCGTTAGTGTTTTTAGCTAGGATCCAAGAGTTTGAATGGATAGCTAGAATAACTCTGGCAAATACCAAGCTACTACGAAAAATAACATGCTTCTCGCACTGCTGCAACAGTTTTGAATGGGTATTTCATGTATTACCATGATAAATCTCCTGTCCATAGAGGAAGTTCAATTGCATTCTGATTTAAAGACAATCGTGAGAGATTGCTTAACTGAAGTGCTCAAAAGCTTAGGAATCAATGGTAGCAACGTTGGCATGCTAGACCTACTCGTTTCCATGCCAGACACATTCGACAAACCAACATGAACTGTTTATGTTACAGGAAGAATGGAAATATATTCTTCTGGCTATGTACCAGTACTTTATGGAGAGCCTAACCCAAAGGGTTTGTCTCTAATAACTGCAAAGGTAGGCCCGATATCATAGTAGTTATATGCCTGCCACTTTTGTAACCAATAACAGTGGGTGTTTCGTGACATTTGGTGTTGTTCAAAAGTTAACAGAAAAAATAAACAACAAAACGCGGCATTAGAGCACCTGCCACGAAAATAAAATTTATATCACCATTAATTAAAAATATATTCAAATGATCGGCAACTTAGAATACAAAATGCCATATTGAAAATCTTAACAATCAGATAAGTTGCAAAGTGACACTCTGCACAAATTTTTATTCCACTAAAATAATTAAATTTTTTCTCATTTTACTCAAATTAAATATCTGATCACTAATATTATGTCTTCACTCATTCATAAACGGTTCAGCAGTTTGTAAATAATAAACACAACTTTATGCTTTCTCATGAGTACCTGTGAACATGTGCATTTCCTTTCCAGCACATACATGGAGTATGAGGCATGAATATTGTTCTAGGGCTATTTTAGATTATATGGAACACTCGAACAGCCGAGACATATGGTTGTGACTCGCAACATTATCACATTGCCTCGAGCTGTGGCAAGCATCTTAAGTGTATGACTGGCATTTTCATCCAGCATGAAGATAATATGTTGTGCAGTTTCTTGGATATTATTGTAGAAAGTATTGAGAATTCTTGTCTTAATTTCCTCTGGATTATAATAAGAAATAACAAACCCCTGTTTGTTTTTATTGTTGAAGAAATATAAATACCAGAATTAAAAAATAGAATATATATTTATTTTATCAAGAGACTCTGACCACCACACCTGTTGCTTTTATATACTTCAGAATAGTTTAGTAATTAGTTTCTAAACCTTAATATATAAGATAATAAATTCAATTAAACATGTTTAAGGCTCCCGCCCACCTATGTAGATCTTGAAACACACATCGGACACAAAATATGAATTTTTCTCTCCAAGTACGATAGAGAAACTGAGAAATATATTCCTTCTCTCCCTCCCCTAGGAGGGCCTCGTTCCTCCTTTTCAACCAGTGTGGGGGTGGGTTGGCTGCCACACCTTCTTGTCCTTTCCACGGTGGCCACATTGCTTCCTGCGCCCTCACTGCGAACGATAAAGCAGATAATGAGGAAGTGTTACTGACAAACACACGCATTTTGGGATGGTTCTTTCTTCACTAAAGTTAACATGCTTGTGGTGTAATATATATGCACTGTCAAATGTTGGTCAAGAAACAAGAGTAATGCCAGGATTTATTAAGGGGGAGCGGGGCGTTGTTATTTTTTGAATAAACTTTTTTTGTGTTCAGGTGGCATAGCTTACTTCAAGGATAAAACATTTCGATTCGAATAAAAGTGTTCTCGATATCTAAAAAATTTAATTATTAAAACATACACCAGTGGTCATAAACGGCAGGAACAGGACCAATGATGCATAACTGTTTGAAAGTGGCGTAGTTGAACAATCAATGTGCCATTTAAATCAAGTTTACAGGCCAAAATCTAGCATGCATTTCCCTCATCTCTAATTTTCAAAGAAGGCCACTACTATATAAAGGAGGACGTGGGGGTGAGAGAACAGGTGTAACTCCCTGCTATTGTATTTATTTTTTCTTATTTTATATATTTTTTTTCCCGTGTATAGATTAGCCATGTGTCGATATATATCGCACATTAATTTCTACAAAGACAAAAATAAAATAGTTACAATTTATGTTGTCAAGCTACTGTATCAATATTTTTTTTCCTGTTATTTTAGGTAGTTGTAAATTAATAAGGATACAGTATGTCACCGTACAACTTAGATGGTTTTTTTTTAAGTGGTAGATGTCGTTCGAGATGGTGGCTAAAGATCGAGGTCAAGGTCGAATGATTATCCCAAGCCAAGGTAAAGGTTGTTTGATGTCACGGTTCCTACTGTTGTGAGAAGGGTCAATGGATTTTCTCAGAGTGTTTGCATGTTTTTATATACGAAATATAACTTTTTTCTTTCAACCCTAGCATTGAAGTCCGAAATTGTGTCCAAAAGCAAGGTCAAGGTCGCATGACATCAAATGATCCTGCTATTGCGAGCAGGGCAAAAGAGTATTCTCAGAGTGTACGCATGTTTTTTCTTCATCCCTAAACATAAGTACATGTATATAATATTTAAAACGAAATAATATGCAACCTTGCACTGTATAACTGAATTCCTCTCGTAAAGGGAACTGCATGTGTAACTCGGCTAGTCTGTCACCTTAGAGTCTGAAGTGACGACCTGCAGAATAAAAAGTACAAGTATGGCATTTCAGTGCAAAATTTGCCAGAGGTAGTTTACTCGGAGTGATATTTTGGTGAGACATTCCAAAAGTTGTGGCACTGGTTGTGTGCAACCGCAATAACAGCACGTTCTGCAATCAGGTCAACAATCCGCTCCACATGCTCCTCAATCGGCTCCACACGCTCCGCAAACGGCTGCGCATGCTTCGAAATAAGAGGTCATTTAGCGATAATTTTGGGGTTGCATAGGGGTCAGTCTTGTGAGGGGTCAGTCTTGCAGTAGTCAATTGTCTGCTTAAAGTGTGCCCATGAGTTAAAGCTGAGCGAAAAATTTGTCTGTAATAAACTGTTGAAGATGCATGCTCCGCAATGAGGTGTCAGGCTTGTGAGGGGTCAGCCTTGTGACGGGTTAGGCATGCAAACGGGACAGTCTTCTTGTGAGAGGGTAGTTTCCTTATGAGGGGGCAGTTTTCTTGTGAGGGGTCAGTCTTGTAAGGGATCAGTCTTGTGTTGACAGTCATAAACTGTCAATTTGTCGCACTTTGAAATAATAACTTTCGTATTAACCATCATTTCTATAACAATTCTCAGCTTTATATAGATAAGTGTATTTGCCACAATTAACAACACATCATTTTATTTAAATACATTTTAGATAAAATTAATTTCATGTTTTTTTACATACATGGGTATGCCTTTTTACACACGTCATCTTGAATTTTTTAAATATTTATATATTACTTTTTAGTTTCTTATGTTCTTGAGTATGTAGGTATTTTGTGGTCATTATAACTACATATTCTAACAACACTTTTATTTTCATGTAATATATTTCTGTGATATGTTTTCTATTTGAATCACCAATTATATTTAACGTTAATTATCTATTTTGTGTAAAAATGTATGCATTTCCGATGCAAACTTAAATCAGTTAACTGTTACTTTTGACACAGGTATAGATTTCAATAAAAGATTTTAGTAAGTTTGATACCTGCAGTTTATTCACATAAACCAGAGATATATTTACAAGCACACATAACCATCATGTAATATTATTTTTTTTTGCAACTTGTAGTTATTTTAAATACAGTATTCAATGTTTAGCATACGAATAAATAATGACACATAAACCGAAATGTCGTTGGCATTTAGAAAAATGGAAAGTTACATATCCAGCAGCACAAACTTCACAGATAATTGATTCACTGACCGAGAACGGATTTTAAAATCTACTTAAGTTCGGCTTTGAAAATTGAATCACTCGCATCCTGAAGCATCCTGGTTTACTCCGGAAACAGCATATTCACCGCGTCATTGACACTGAGGTCAGGTTCAGATGTTCGTAGTTGTTTACTCATCTGGGAGAAGCTGGGTTCGGGTAGAGTCTTGCATTTGGAGCGGAGTCTCTGAGAGGCTGCTAGTTGATTCAAGATGACAGGTTACTGTACTGTGGTGGCTTAGTCTACCAACTCCGACACATATGGATCTGCAATGACGGCTTTCGAGGTATGCAGATCCGATGTTGATGACGCACAGTTTGGCGCATGCAGGGGTCATATGTCTTGACATATTGCTGCAGCTACCACGTCGCCAGGCGAGCATGAAAGTTTGGTGTCTGCGCGCATGTAAAAAACACAACACTTGCCGTAACCTGGGGTAAAGTCGAGCACCTGCTGGCAAAGCTTAAATCAGCCGGGATTCCCAGCACCGATCCAGTGTAAATTACCGTCGCACACCTCTTCATATTCATTGAGCTTGCTACTGGACCAGTAAATATAGGCAACGCGACTTAGTTCACATTTTACATACTGATACATTCTTGTCAGATGGAAGCCAGACATGTTGCCTGTTTGCTGTGAACTGTATGCTCGTAGATGTAGCGGGTCCTGTTTTATATAGGACTGGTTACAAAATGGCAATGCTGCCTCCATCTATGAAATCAGTTGAGATGTTGTTTCATTATCTCGGCTAGCAGTAACAGGATTCTGGAGACTGTCTTGCTAAATGTATCTAAACATTTACATTTGTTGCAAGTAACTTCGCCTTCCACATCCATGCTGTCTATGTCGTCGTCGTTGAACGATGCACACTTGTGCGTTTAATCCAAGCCAGTGCTCTATCAATTACATACACTTTACAGAACATGTTACTGTTTAATGTATGCACCGCTGTCGAGCAAAAATATTTGATGGGTGGAATTTAGCTATGTAACAATTTGTCTCTGTACATAGAATACAAATGCGATACACAGGAAGTGTCTAATGTCAGCACCCACCCGCCCCTGTGTTTACTACCGTGCCTTTCGTGCAAATTATCGTTACAGCATTCAGTATTTTCGTCTGGCTAGGCCGAACTGCAAAGGTGAACATGGCACTCGTCATCTTCACATAGGAAACTTGCTAAAAGCTGGGAGGTGTCTTGCGGTGAATATATATTCTACCTGAGCCAGAAATTAAAAATTCCCATTTCACATTTCAAAATAAGTCATGCTGCGATTCTCACCACACTTATATTTTAAACAGATGCCATATTCTACACAGTGTTGGCTTGTATAGACATAATCATACTGCTAATTATTATCAAACACGCAGCGGTCGACATCTTCCAATGGGCGAGTATCTGGAATCGGGTCAATTACCTCTCCTTCAGATCCGCTGAAGTCATCGAGTTTGAACTGGTACTCTGCTGGCTGTGGCGACTGGTAGCCATGAGACTAGTAAACTTATTGCAACCATCGCATATGCAGACTTACGAGTATGATACAGCCATTACGACCATACTTTTCTATTTAAACGTAGCGCTCATAGACATTTCAGCCAGGAAAAGGGATCACGCCCTCTCAATGCAGACATGACCAGCACTCACCCAAGTTGACCAGACCCAAGCCCCGATCTGATTCATAAGATCGTACCAAACATGTCCTACCACAAGGCCTGAGATCTTCGTACTCAGATTACCAAGCGTGTGGTCTAGCCGGAGTACTATCCGGACCCCTAATGTCTTCACAGGACACTACCGGAGCAGGTGCCTGCTCACCGTCCGGCTCTTCAACAAGAGGGGGAATCTCTCCAAGCCTCCTCCAAGCCTCTGGAGTTAACCACTGCCAGCACGAGTCCAACCTCTACTGCTCGGAACATCAGAGAGAATATCTGATGGGGCCAACCCGATCAGCCTGTGCTCCCACTTATTTTCCATGGCACTAGTGAGTTTCTTCATGTCCGATCGTCACACATAACGCTCCATACGGCGGGATTCTGATAATCTGTGCGTATGTGTATACATCAACGCTAATAATCTGACTGACCATCGTTAAATCGATAACACCGATGAGTCCCGAAGGACCCAAAGGCTCCACCACTCTGGAACACACGATTAGATTTTTCATCACTGTCACCCCATTCTCACCCAACTACCAGAAGAACTAGCGTGCTGCCATCGGACACTAGACCATTACCATACATAGAATTTCTTCACATACTTGAAACTCCTGTTTCGGGCCTCAATGGCCTGAGTGCCAAGTGGTCCAACACCCCGCCAAGTGGTCGGGCCTTGGTACCAACTATCGGCCCAAGCCATCACGGCAGATACCCCTATCCAGCCACGAGGATGCTGGTATCCCATAGGGAATGGGCGGCGGAGTCCAATCTGTTTTAAACGGGGGAGGCGCGAGAAGCCTTGGGTCGCCATGGGTGTCGAGAGGCTCTAAGAGGCGCATCATCCACCCTTTTCTAGGATCGGTGGGGTGCAGGGCTCGGTTACTATAGCATGGTACTGCTACACCACCTCAACCACCCAACCAACATTCCTCTGACTAGTCACCGATCCTCCGCATATGCAGACTGAAAGACATGATTTCTGGCGAGGCCGAGAAATGGCAATCGGGCCGGTTGCAGCTGCTTAATTGCCAAAGACTTGTCAAGAAGTCTGCCAGCTCACGATGTTGTTGCTAGATAGGCATCATACATAAGTGGTGAGTACAAAGTCTACCATACCATCTACCCACATTCCAGGATGGTGGTGTGGAGGTCGCCATTACAATGCACAATCCATCTAATTGCATCATGGCGACCATTTATCTTTAGCTCGTAACTGATTGTTCCTGCACCCCAAACTTGACTCCCCGGTTCTTCTTCCGCATGTTATATCAGCCTACTTGTTGTGACAGTCATCGATGCCTATAGCAAATTCGCCTGGGCCAGGCCGTTCAAGACGAAGAATGTATGCAATGTCATCGAGGACATGGGTTTGTAAATGTACGACATGGGCGCTCTCTGGGCATAGATACTAAAAAATAAGTAACTAGCAAACTCTATAGTGTTCAATACTGGAAACAATTTCTATTAAAGTCGTAATTTAATGGGCAATGGGCAGATACGATTGATTGGTATGGGTGATGGGATGATTTTTGTTATGTTAGGCCAATGATTAATTTTTGGGTAGGAGTGGGCGAGGGGTTGATAGTGGGGGGGGGGGTGAGCAAGAGAAGGAGGGTATAATTTTTAATGTTACTCGAATTTTTAAATTTTTTTCTATTTTTATGTATTGAGAGGGGGTAATGGGGTCAAGATTAAGGTTGCCAACATTCAACATTCAACATTTTGGTGGGTGTTAGTGATGTACTATGTTCCTAAACTTTTATTGTGTTCGTCGATGTTTGCTTTTTTTTTAATTTTTAGAGTTAAAGGTCATTGGGGTCTAGGTGACCAACATCCAACATTGGGGTTGGAGTCAGTAACATAATATGATCGTTGATTTTAATGAATTATTTGAGATATTTTACAGGTTTTTCTAAACTATTCTTTTTCTATGGCATTGGGGTCGAGGTCAAGGCCATTGGCATCCAAAATGTGTGTCGTATTCAGTAGTGTAACATGCTCCTAAACTTTTATTAGTTTCCTTCGATTTCTCTGAATATTTTCTCGTTTTTTCGAGTTTAAGGTTATTGAGGTCAAGGTCAATGTCACCAGCAAACCATCATGTGTGTCTGAGTCAGTGATATAATATGTTCTTATACTTTTATTAGTGTTTTCGATTTTTACAATTGTTTTCTCGATTTTTATGATTGGGGAGTGTGTTGGTTGTGTTGGATGGTAAGGAGGGAGTAGAGTAGTGTGGTGAGTGTGAGTTTAATTTTATATGGTATTCTATTATTTAGAAATTTGCTTCGATTTTTTGCGATCCTTCTCGGTGTTTTTATGATTGGGAGGGATTGGGCGGGGTGAAGGTTGAGGTGAGGGCGGTGGAGTGAATGTGGGGTTAATGTTGTATGTTCTTCGATTATTAAAAAAAAATTATTTTTGTTTGCTATTTCTCTTGGTTTTTATGATTAGGCAGAGGGGGGTGCGGGTGGGTGTGTTGGTTAAGATTTGGTGGTTANTTTGCTATTTCTCTTGGTTTTTATGATTAGGCAGAGGGGGGTGCGGGTGGGTGTGTTGGTTAAGATTTGGTGGTTAGCAAGGGGTAGGGTAGGGTAACATTAAATGTTCCTCGATTTTAAAGATATTTCATTTTTTTTGTAATATTAGTTCAAGGTCAATGTCAAAGTCAAGGTAATGGGTCAAGGTCAAGGTCCCCAAGATCCAGTATTGTGGTTGGGTGCCTTCATTACATGGCCACCCCAGACCGCCTCGACAACCATAGTGGCTGGTGGCTTCGAGCTCCGATGCATGATACTGTCCCAAAATCGACTTTACCCTACTACTGGTAAGGATTAAAGATTCATCGGCAGCTTACTTGTAACACCAGTGCATAAAGGTGAGTAGTAATTACAAGCGAGGTTTTATGTGTCAGGCTATTTTGTGTCATGGCTGTGTGTAGTATACAGAACGTACCATTTGAATACCATTTTTGTTAGAATTGTCAAATAGTCTTGGTTCAAATTTCTCTTTATCCGTAGTGATTAGCATAGTGTAATTTATGTATTGGGAATAACGTTAATGCGTAGTTTTAATTTTAATATGTTGTATTATAGAGGACGAGGAAAGCCGGAACTGGGTCGTAGTTTATAGCGTGATAAGAGCGAACCTGCTACTTTTTGTAAAGGGTCATTTTTGTGGCATACTTGAACACAATAAAATGGTCAGCTTTCTCAATTACACATGAGAAGAGAGAATTTACACTCCCAGATGACAAGGAAAACCTCGACCCTTGCATAAAGAATAATAATATGATAATTATAGATTTTATAATGTAACTGTTACACGTTTGTAGAGAATGANCGACCCTTGCATAAAGAATAATAATATGATAATTATAGATTTTATAATGTAACTGTTACACGTTTGTAGAGAATGATATTAATGTAAACATATAAAAATTTAATTGATGTTCAGTAAATGGGGTACCCTAATCCGACAAGTTTGTTGCTTCTTGTTTATATTGGGAGAGTCTTATTTGTTGGGCCGTTTTCCTGCCTTTTGAACTTAGGAATGCTGTTGTTTTTATACTCGCTGTCTGAGAGTCACCCTGCGAGGCCGGGGGCGTCTCGCTAATCCGTGAGACCAGCTATAATTAGGTGATAAAGTTCCTCGCTGGTTGATAGGCGCTCTAGGAGGTCGGGGATAGTTAGCGGGAGCTCGGAGCTCCCAGTTTTTAATTATATTTATAATACTTGCGCACGCACGAAGGGGGCCGGATTGGTCAGGTTGCATCGCGAAGAGGCTGACCATATCGCACGTCATCGGGACATTGTTAAAGTTTGAAATGAACAATAGCGAACCAACTTTCGGGTTCTGGGCAACCATATCGAAAAATTGGCGTGTTCGATTTCTTATTTCGTCTCATTAAGAAACAGCCGAAGTTTCAAATGATCAATGTGGCGAGAACATAGATATACAGTATAACATTAATGTGACAGATGTGCCATTGGAGAGAGAGTTTTCTTGGGGTACTAGCATTTCTCCCACAGCTGCATGTGTTGCTTCTCCACATTCATCTCACTTCACCTCTCTCAGCTCTGAAGTCCTTTACCACGCAACTGTTAATTAGTTTATATCAATAATCACTGAAATTGTAATACAAAACCCCTTGGACAACAAAGTTTCTAAAAATTACCAGAAACGACTGCTGACGCTAGCGTAAATACCCATATTATATCCGTCATAGAAGGTTTTGATGTATAATAAGATATTTTGTTGAAAATCCACAAAGTGTTGAGTAGACAGCTGTTCCAAAATACTCACCTAATGGATACATTACATGAGGTGTACCTGTTATTTTGTATAAAATTGGATGCTGCCATCTTTGATTCCTATCCGAATTAATGAAGGAATGGTGATTGCCCCCCTCCAACACCACGCACTAGTCTTCGAGAGGTGCCGCCTATAACCCGCAAATGACTAGTTCACTTACTTGTTATAATTAAGTACTGCTACATGCGGCCACATCGTCTTCGTGACATTACCCTCTCCCATCGGGAGCGCATAGTCCTCCCCAGGATGATATTACCGATACCCAGAAAAGGGGAGACAGTACAGGCCATGATGACGCTAACAGTACTGGGATTACTCATATCTTGGGAATTTTCTGGCCATCTCCACCCATGGTGTGACTCGGCCATATATGCAACCATGTGCCTCTGTGTCGATACTTTTAAATGGCCATTAATGCCAGTTATGTGTGATCATCGAGAAGATGGACGTCATAACAGTGACCACTACATACAGCGGACTAAAATCGGGACGAATGACAGCGGGATAGTGACCAGCGAGTGCGATGTACGACCATCAGAAGAGCAGAGATTTAGATTGACAGGCTGGATTGTAAAAATGTGGGACTAGATGCGTGAGTGGAGAACATTTCGAACGATATTAATGTCTGATATGTCTTAACCATTTCTAAGAATATTAATAATTTCCCCAAAATTTCTTTATTAATTTCAACAAATTTACTTTATCAATTTTATTCATTATGGCGAAATTATTTTATTTCAAATAGAGATTATTGATTTGAGTGGGTTAATCATTTTGGTGGATTTCACTAATTCAATTTTATTTAGGGCATTCCTATGATCATATCTGCCAGGCCTACACACAAGCTACGCTTCTCCCAAGTTTGCAATCACCTCGTAGACAGCCGAGCAGCCTATGTAGATTTTCTTACCAGACGCAAACTAACACGTAGCATACTTGTTTTTACCGCTTCCTCCGATGATATTATACCTGTACTTTGTACTATTCATACGCTAGTAATGTTCTCCCTGCATCAACGGTTTTCTCCGCTGTTGCTACCCAAAACATGCTCCAAGACTACCGTTTGTTAATGGTAGAGCCATCTAGTGGTTGTCTCTGAAGCTTAGGCACTGCTCCTTTGAGGCCACTATGAGTCCTTTACCAAGGGATTCCATTCTCAATCAGCCGACTGAGTACATACTACACTAACATTTGTGAAAAATGCCACACCAAAAATAATTCATATGATTGAAATTAACTTTATGCAACAGATAGGTACATGACAATACATATATTATTAGGATTACAGAACTAAACATGATCTCTGTCTTAGCGGTTTCAGTATGGTGTGCAGCCTCCACGTGCTGCAATCAGAGCCACTAAACATCGTGGCATGGAAATAAAAGGACCTGGATACGTTCCTGGAGAATTTTCCTCCATGCGGTTTGTATGCGAGTCCACATTGCATCAACAGCGGGGTGCTGGAGGTCTGTGATGAAAGTCGCCGACGAACGATATCCCAGACATGTTCGACGGGTGACATGTCAGGCAAACGTGCAGGCCAGGGAAGCAGTGGTACCCATCCTTCATTGAAGAAGACTTACACATTCGTCGCCACATTTGGCCGGACGTAGTCCTGCTGAAATATGGCATGTGGAGTCGCCTGATGGAGGGACAGTATCTCGGACTCTAAAACCTCCCTAATGTATCAGTTACTTTTCAGATTGCCATCAATACGTAGAAGTTGAGATCGCGTGTTGTATCGAATGGTTCCCCAAACCCTCACACTTGGCGTTTGTCCACTATGCTGCTACATAATGCAGGCTGCCAGATTGTGGTCAAGACTGTAGCATCTAACACGTATGCGGCCATCACTGTAGGATAGGGTGAAGCGGGGCTTGTCCGAAAACACTACATTTTGCCACTCAACATGCCAGCGAAGGTGTTCACATGTCCCTTGCAGTATGAGGCGTTTGTGGTTCCTGGACAATGGAAGCCGAAGCAATGGCCGGCGTGCTACTAGTCCAGCCCGCAGCAGAGGGCGACGAACCGTCGACACAGATAGGTCCACACCCCGTTGTGCTCCAGTGTCGAACCAACACTGTTGACGAGACTTTACGCTCCATTACGGCCATGCGGACAAGATGGTGGCCATCCCACGCTGTGGTCACATTACATGGTCCAGTACCCACTCATGGCTGCGTACGACCATCGTCTATCCACTGGTGCCACACACACTTCACTGTCGTAGCAGCATGCCCTGTACGAGCCGAAATGTCACTGTATGACCAACCCATTTCCCAAGGACCGACCATTCTGCCTCGTTCAAGTTCACTCATATGCTGATATGGCACCCTTTGATGTCGATGAGGCATACTGGCACTTGCTGTCACGTTGTTTGATGACTCTTCACCAACTTAGCTTGGCATAATAAGGACATTTCTAGTCACACAAGAAAGGTCACTGCTGGACCTATGTGTATGACATCTCTCTGCAATCGCAATCACTTATTGCTGGAACACTTTTATACCTATCCTCCGAGTTTGGGTTTATGCGGGGCATTCTTTCTGGGTGTTGCAATTTTCACAAACAACTGTATAGATATGTGATGTGTTTGTGACATCTGCTTTTCTGTGCAAGATGTAGAATTTTTGGGAGTTTTATGTAATATGTTTGTTATGTAGTTCAGTGCAGCAATGCAACATTGCTTTTTTTTTAGCCTTATGCTGCCATTTAGTGTTTCCTTCACCTCCTTAAGGGAGGTCGCCGTTCGGCAGACTAGCAGTATGGAGACTCGCGGTTACCTAAACTCGCAGGTTCCTTGACCAGCAGTTTCCTAGTAAGGAGTTTGGTGCATCTTTAATTCCTGTGACTGCTATTCAACTTTTCACAGCAAGAGTGACAGCATTTTGACTTTCTGATTTCTCGCCTGCCATCGCTTCTCGCCGTCTCACCGTGATAGGTTCCACACCCTTTTTTTTTACCTTTATCTAACTTCTAATTTGTAAATTCAAGAAACTCGGCTTCCTTTAACTTTGCAAGTTTCTTATTTGACAAGCATTCTTAGCATAGACAGTTCTAATTGCTTTTATAAATACCAAGTCTTTTTCTAAGTGTTGTAATGAAATAATAATATATTTAACACATATCGTTAGGGGTACTTCATTCTTAGTATTAATATAATTATTAATTTTCATTTTTTGTCAAGTTTTGATTATGCGATTTATATTGTAGAGAAAAATGTACTGAATGTATAATGCAGGATAAAGGGAAATTATTCATAAAATGTTTTGGGGGGCGGGAGATGAAAACAGACGAAGCGATTTTATAGCAAATCATATCATTCCATTTTCACTTAAATACAGATAACCTTGTGTGGAGAATTCCCGTGTCTTAAATTATGGTTAACTAGCAAGCCGGCCCGGTTTCGCCCAGGTACAATTGAGTTTTACAGTAATACACGAAATTGGGAAAATACAATTAATTTATGTAAAAACAGAATTACAAAATTATGCTATTTTTGCCTAGGTTTTTAACTGATTACGGCAACCCAAAAGGAAGGAAATATTTTTTACCCGATAGCCAAGAAGTAGGGTATTATTTTTGGAGTGTATCTGTGCAACTATCGCGAAGTTACCACATTTCCGCTTTCCAGCTTCAATGTATGAAAATCAAAACGTGAGTTTCATCAAGTTGTAGCTTTAGAAATAAGTGTACCTAGGTACTACTTTTTGCGCTTGGCTGAGAGATCTTAATCGATCACCAAAGTTAAGCAACGTTCCCAGCGGCACACATTTGGATGGTTCACCGTTTAGGTGGTTGCATAACCTCTGAATGCTTCCGGGCTTCGGAGGGCACGTTAAATATTAGGTCCTGGTTTTTATCGATTGATAGCAGTAGTAGAACCAATTCAGAGGTCCTCGGGCGGCCTGATAAACTCTGATACCAGAGGAAAAAAATATTTCGGATACGTTCCCAGCCCTTGCAGAATTACGTTTTGTTATTATTCCACAGGACCCGTATAAAAAGTATCGTATGTCCTATTCCAGGACCTTAAGTACTTACATTTCATATTTCATCAAAATCCGTTCAGCCGTTATGGAGCTGAGTGGTAACAAACATACACACACTCACAGACTTTCGCATTTATAATATTAGTAGGATATTCGGACGTTGCACTAAGGGGTATTAAGCCGAAATACCTGGCCAAAAACATTTTTATGTTATATTTTATAGAAAATTTGTATCGTAGTAGTTTGTCACTCTAACATGATTTAAAAAAACATTTTAGAGAGGTTAGGGGACAGACATATATTTTTAAGTAAAAAAAATAGATAATGTTACTGGTTTATTTAGTTGTAGAAAATAATGAAAAGTAACACAATACAAAAATAGTACAATAAATTGAAATTTACAAAAGACCCTCAGTTTCCTCCTCATCTTCATCACTTTCCTCCTCATCTTCATCACTTTCCTCCTCATCTTCATCACTTTCCTCCTCATCTTCATTATTATGCTCTGAATCACTTGATGCAGAGAATTGGCTTGGTTTTAACCATTCTATTGCATGTTTGGAGAATGCTTGCTTAGGTTTCTTGGATTTAGGACGAATGCTTGTTATATACGGGTCTGATGTCAACAAAAGCCTGTTAAGTATGCCTTGATTGCAGACTTTTCTGAAAAAATTTCCGAGAGTAATTTTGTCGGTATTGGCAAAAGTGCTTGTTCCTGGCTTCTGTGGCTTCTTCTGATAGTTGCCCAATCGGTAAAATATAATGTAAGATGACACTGGGCGCGTGTGTTAATATTTTATGTAATGTCGGTGACATTGGCTGCCAATTATAATTCTTGACATAGTGTTTAGCAGTATCAACTGCGTATTCCGAAAATTTATCTACATCTATTTGGAAACCTGAGGAAAACACTTCTTAAACTATTTTTAATCTATAGATTAGCTCTTGGTCTACTCCTGTTAGCAAGGCAGCCATTTCGGGATCAGCGAAAAATCGACGAGACTTGTTGCCATCATTCGTGTTGCCGAATCCTGCTTTTGGCACGTCCACTAGCAATCCCAGTTTGTCATTGAATTCTCTTTGGATTGCTACCTTCGCATCTGCTATCTTCTTCTTGTCATCTGCCATCGAAATGCTGTCTTTATGCACTTCTGCCTTTATTTTGTACGATAAATGCAAAAGCAAATAGAATTACACGTTTTTGCCGACATTCAAGTAGTTCTAGATATCTTCCTGGTGAACTACACTGGTTTTCGGGAACAAAAAAAAATGCAGGTCAATACGGGATATGTACGTGTTAAATTTCATCTAAGTCTATCTAGCCGATTTGGCGTGGTCGAATAACAAATAACGAGACCAACATTATTTTTAAGGTTTTATTAGAACAAGCAAAAGAAAAAAAAATCGTTAAAAAATAATGTGAATATTCGGGGGAATTTTTTCGCGTGAGAATGATAGAAGAAGGTTAAGAGTTTAAAACTTTATAATCATTGTTTAGTACAAATGAGTACAACACCTTTGATATCACTAAATTTCGTAAAATACTTGTAAAAATAACACGCTTGTTAGGGGTTAAGGTTTACTTTAGGTAAAAGGCAATAATCTGGCGAAATGACACTTATAAATTGCTTCATTGTGATGTACATACCTTCTCCTTCAATTTACATGATAGCTTTTTCACTAAAATCACTTGGAAAAGTATTTTAAATAATAACGAAAAGTTGATTAAAAATAGAGTGCCGAGAACAGAGACGTGCGTATCAAACAAAGGCTATGATCCGACTACGAGCACGGCCAAGCGTTGGGCACTGCGAGGGTGGTATTGGTACCAGGTGGAGGCGATACTAACTACCTGTTTTGAGACCGAAGGTTAGCCACATCCATAAGGTTTACAATTTTGACTTATGGCCAGGTTTTAAGGCTAAATACCTGTTAGTGCGTTGGTGGTAAGAGTGTACGTGTATTTTAATGCGATTTTGGACATCAGTAATGAAGTTATTGAAGTAGAAATTGAAAATATAACACGATAAGGCATTGCTGAAGAGAGCAGGCAGGGCAAACATCAGAATCACAAAGAGGTTGACTCATCTATTAAAGAGGACTTAAGAAAAATATGAAATATTTCCTTCGTATTCCTTATCTTTACTGCAAGCAAAAAGTATTTAAGAGTATATTGATGGTAGCTTGTGTATGAAAGAAAGTTAACTTTCGCCAAGCGTCACATGTATAAGATATTTCAACTGAAGTTTTTATTTTATTGTCCGAAAAAATATCAATGTCTTCTGTATGAAACATGCAAGAATGCTGAACTAGGTCCAAAAATGACCAGGAAATTTGAGATTCACAATGTGGAGAAGCATCTTTCTGGATAAGAAAAGAAGACAGACGTAGAATGAGTGAGTGAAGTGATTAAGCGGCTCTTAACATCGAGGTATTGAGAGCCGATAGAGACATTAGAAGAAGCGAAAAGCAACAACAATGTAACTATGTGCTGTTATGATCTACAATCAGTACTTCCAACGCAGTGTGGTAACATTTCCCAATTATACTACAAATGGCACCTCTCTATACCTACCATGTTAAAGAAATGTGTTTTGACAAATGGTTTTGATTTAAAATGTTGGCAAATAGCACAGGATGAAAATTCAGCGTTAATAACTATGTAGAAAAGATTACGTGGTCAGATGTGAAATTTGTGAAAGTAAACAGAGGATACCCCATACATATTTTTATAAGATCAGTTACCAAGATGACACATTCACAACATTTAATTTCAGGAGCAGAATGAGATGCCAAAAAGCCACCCTTTGGCAATGCGAACCATTGAAAATTTCATCAGCATGAATGTGATCCCGAAATCGAACTAGAGTTTCTCTCAAGACTTCCAAATAGGAAAAGGAAAAGACCACACGAGCAAAAGAGATGACTGACGGAGAATCTGGAGAAGAGGAAGCTTCAAGTTGTGTTTAAACACTACTTTAACATAATTAATAATGTACTAGTGTTGCAGTTTCTGTCATGTTAAGGGCAACAACTTGGAGAAATCTCAGTGCAATATAGAGACAATTCCAAAAAATAATTTTCTGGTTAGATTAACTAAATATGGAGGAGCGTGTTGCGTGCATGTGTGTATGGACATATATTAATATACATTTTCATAAGAATATGTTAATTTCTGTAATTGTTATTTCACCCCATTGCAACCAAGAAACTTTTCTCCTGAAAAATCTTATTTTTCGAGTTGTGGCACCATTTAACTGAACTGTCGATATAAGTGTGGACGTAAATAATATGTGTCTGTGTTTCGATATCGAAAATCGGGAAAGTGCAGGGAATTCATTACTTGTGAAACCGCCGCTATCGACTGGGAAAGACAGTTCAGAAGTTTCGAAGAGGTGTTTGGTTATAGAATTGGACCAAGAGAGGGAATCGTGGCATATGTATATTTTTCTAATCCACATGCAGTTTTTTTAGGTTTTCGCCCTCTAAACTAAGAGTTGTTTGTAAAATTATTGACTCTTTTCTGAACGTTGGTGTGACAGTGCCATTTCAATCAGACTATTCAGAGATTTTCTTTCTTAGAAAAATATTAAGTGCTGAATTATGATAATTTTTTTTATCAAATCAGGTCACTTTTGATGCTATTCATTACCTACAGTAGAAACCCATTTACAATTTAATATGACGAACTATATTTCAGTGTTGGATTTACAAAAATTAGCTTCAGTGCCACCTAGATACTTCTTGCAGAATGTATATCATATGTATTACCCTACGGAATCAATATGGAGTCAGATTAATAACCTAGGAGCAAATATTGTTGTTTCAGCACTGCCCAGAGTTTTTAATGCTGTGATTTCTGATTTGACATTAAATTACATAATCAGTTTAGTGATGTTACAGTTAATTGAATATTTAATACTTAATTTTTACACTTGAGGCATGGTCTAGTACATGTGAGTTACGTAAAATTACCTTTGAATCCTGAGAAGTTATAACGAACTTAACCAGAGGTGAAAATTTTCGGCGGTGTGCTCTCTCATAGGAAATTCCTAATTGTACTAAATTATATGTTTTCCATTCTTATAATTTAGTTACCTCAAAATATTAACCAAAAAATATTAAATGCTTACAGAGATCTTTATATCTGTGAGGGCAATGTGCATTTCATCCCCAAATTTTCTGAAAAAGCAGCAGCTCTGAATAAACATGAAAGTAATATGACTCATTTTTGTTTTTGATGCAGATAATAAAGTACTTTTAACACATTGAGAATTATGCTTGCCTGTCTTTCAGTGTTTAAAAATTTGAACTTCTTGAAGCACTCCACTTCATAGATGAATGCGATCTCCCTGGCATCAGAAGTAGTGTTAACGGATATATGTGAAAGAGCAATTGCAGCTGTCGCATTTGCCAGCAGGGTTCTGATAGAGACTGACAAAGCCACGGGATTTATGAAAAGTAAACGTTATAAATTCATGTTGTTTGAATTATTTTCGTATTTTATTTAACACTATGAATTCAACCTCAATACATTTAATTAATCTTTGGGTTGCGAGTCATCTAATCAACACCAAGTAGACTAATTAGGCCCTGTGTAATTAGGCTGTAAAAGTTTTGCTGCTCAGTCCACACTTTGTGGTGTACTGATCATGTTGTAGCAGACACCTTGCTCACTGTGAACGACTTCTTACACTCCGAGGTCCTAGAAATTGAGCAGATATCTTTTATGAAATTACGTGAAACTATGTTATTTTATTTCGGTTTATAACAACCGCTGAAATTTCAAATCAACGTCGGAATTCAAACCCTTGTATTCTGATTACGAGCAGAGACTTTTGACTCTTAAAATAAAACATGGAACACAGTAGCATTGAAATAATTACTTACACTAATTTCAATATATCCTGCAGCTCTGGACGCTTGACATCACGGTTGGTAAAAAATTCTGGAATGGCAGCTCGCATGGTAAAGTACATATCCAACTTCCTCTTAGTCTTCTCCAAAGAAAACTTACAGCCTCTCAAGAAAGTCATGATGCGACCATCATCTGAAACATTACAATTTCACGCCAGAATGAGAAACTTCGTTCTACAAAATAGGGAAAACATTTATATGGATGTGAATATTGGTTCCATAAAAATGTCCTTCCTTTACAAAAAAACCTTTAAAGTTGCAAGAATTAATTAGCTCACTTACTTTTATACATTATTTTTTGGTACTTTTCCCTAATTATTCATTCACTAAGTTAACCAGTATTGTTAAATATCAAGTTATTCATTGTCCTATTGCATTCATACAGATTATGCATATTACAATTTCATGTCTAAAAATTGCAGTTAACCAGTGGTATTCGAAGCTATATCAATGAAGTAATTTTTGTGCATTTATATATCACATTTCGACATGAAATATTGGTTTTACTGGAGAGGTACAGTCACACTGAAAGTTGTCAACCATTCCCCATATGTACAGTGTTGCTTTTCTCCTATCACGACCATTTAAAATTTCGATAATAAGAATCCATAATTTTCTTGGTTGAGTGATTCCTTAAAAAGACATGGCTGGATCTCCATTATGCACTGTACCGAGGCCATAATATGTTAATAAATTCCGCCATCCTTCCACTAATTTAAATGTCGAGGATACTGGTACTTATCACAATGTTTTTTTTCTGATTTTAATTGGGCTTGTGTTGATATTATGTCGATAACATGTATATTGCTTGGAGGTGATGAACTTTTTCTAATTCTCACATTGTAACTTGTCGTCGAAGTTTTATGGGTTATATATTGGCCAGCATTAGTAGCAAGTTTAGTGGTTCTAACTTATGGGTTATAATATTTTTTTATCACCTAACTTGTTACCATGTCAACTCCTGTTCCACACAGGGCAACAGCATTTGGCAGCGGAGTATACACGTGTTTGTACAGCTTTTTTAACTGCATTTGTAAAAGCTCCTCAGCTTTAATCAGCTAGTTTCATAACTATTTTCTTCAGATTTCGTCCAGATATTTTTAATCATACCTTGTATTTTTAACATCTGTAGAGCATTATTTTTCGAGATTTCTATAAAAAGAAGTTATACCTTTTCTTTTTATAAGACATGAGTTTTCCGATACTCACTACTCGATTCGCTGCATCATCGCAGTGTGTGAAAAATTGTATGGATTTTCGCGAAGTTTTTGCAAAGTTTCATGAAGTTTGGCGACATTTTCTGTGAAGATGTTAGGAATGAGATTCATATTACGCGACTTGTTTCGAGATTGTTCGTCCTGGTCTGTTGGCATATGTTATTGATATGGGCAGTTGGTATTTCTGGTTGGTGTTGTTCACTGATCTAGACAGTTTGACCGGAGCTGGTCTCGGGTGGAATCAGAATCGGATGAAGCCAGTTTTGGATGGAGCCAATCTTGGGTTGAGTTAGTCTTTGATTGAGTCAGTCTTGGCTTGAGTCAGTATTGGTTTGAGTCAGTTTTGGGCGGAGTCAGTCTTGGGCAGAGTTCATCTTCGATAGAATCAATCTTGGGTAGAGTCAATCTTGAGTGGCGTCAATCTTGGGTGGAGCCAATCTGCTGTGGATTCAGTCTTGGGTGGAGTCAGGTATTGGCCAGTATGGTTGACTGTTACGGTTGGCTGGTCAAGTTGGTTTGTACAAATGGCTGTTATGGTTTTCTGGTATGGCCGGTTAGGGTCACGCTGTTTGGTTGGTCGATCTGGTTGGTCGGTTGATCTGGCTGATTTGTATGGCTTTTTGGTTAAGTCAGATGTGGATGAGATGTTTTACGAAGTTTTAGCAAAGATTTGTGAAGATTCTGCGAATATTTGCAATAGTTTTACAAAGATTTTGGAAGATTTGCGAAAATGTTGACAATATTTCGTGCAAAGAGGTAAGCAGTGAGAATTGTGTTAGACGATTTGTTTTGAGACTGGTCGTCATCGTTTCATAGTATAGGTGGGTGATATCGTCTGTTGTTCTTACTAGTTGGTATTGTCTATTGTTATAGTTTAGCAACATTTAGTCTCGGTAGGAGTCAGTCTTCGATGGAGTCAGTCCTAGCTGTAATCAGTCGTTGGCTAGTATGTTTTGTCGGTATGGTTGGCTGGTCTGGTTGGTTTGCCCTGGTCGGCTGGTATTGTCCTTTGTTGTAGACCTATGGTATAGTCTGATAGTAATGGTCAGATCGTTTGACAGGCTGCCTGGTAGGCATGATCGGTTGTTATGGTTGGCTGGTATCGATGTTTGTTCAAGTGGTCGACTGAAATTGTCGTTTGGTATGGCCAGATTGTATGGTTTGGCAGTGTTTTTGGCTGGCACAGCTGATTTGTATTGTAAGTTGGTAGTTTTGGCTTGTATGGTTGGCTCATATGGTTTGTACACCTGGTTACCTGTATAATTGGTTCATATGGCTGGCTAGTATGTGTAGTTCATATGGTTATTTGGTATGGCTGGTTCATTTGGTTTTCTGGCAAGGTTGGCTAATATATTTAGATAATAATATCAAAAATAAATGTATACGTAAATACAATTATATATTACTGATACTTATTATTATTATTTACCAATGATATATATTTAAATATGTTGGCATATGTTTCTATATGTGTATATATATTTAAATATAGGTGATGGTATCTGCGCTATCACAGAAGGCAAAAGAAATCGGAAGTTCGCGAACATTTTATAGTGTTATTATTAATTTGAATGCCCTAAAGTTTGTTTTTGCCATCCATTGTGATTTTTTAAAATGGACTGGAAAAAATAACTGCGATTATATGAAACAATGAAAGTCAGCAATAGATCAGTTGTCGTTCTAACCCCATGATATGAACATTGATATAAAAGTGATCACTCTCCTTGTACCGAAGATTATTTGTGCGCACGTTCGGCCGTGATTAAAATGGAGTCGGGGCCAACGCCTTCATCGTCGAATCGCTGACGGTGCCAATACTTCGACAAAGTTTATATGTGCGGTTACAATATTTGGCGTCATGAGAAGAGTGAATGTCCGAAGACCCCAAATCGTGTGATTTTTAGATGCAATAACTGTCCTAGGCAGTTCACAAGAGGTGATAACTTGAATCAACATGCCAAGGTCTGTAAATATAGTTTTCCTTCTCCTACCGATAAACTGCATGAGTAGTGTGATTTTGGGGAGTTTGGGGCAGGCATCATGCATCAGGAATGAGGATCCGCCTGCCAACTGGGTTGACGAGGCGGTCGCGGCCTGCAGCCGGCGGCCTGGGACGGCCCTGTTATCGACAAAATAGCGTGTCTCACACCAAAAATTATTTAATAAATTAATTATTCAACAAAAAATTACATTTTTCAACAGAAATTTTTTTTTTAAAATTATGTAAATTTGAAACTCCTTAAGCAAAAGCTGAAAAGTTCTCAGATGAGTAAGAGGATTAGAGACTCTTTGCAGAATGAGTCACTTAATCCTCAGAGCAGTAAAGGGGGATTCAAGTCTCCGAGCCATATCCAGCAGAAGTGGGGAGGTTCAGCAGAAATGGCGCCCCTTCCTCGACTGCCCACCATGTCCTCAGCCCCCTTCCACCACTCCTTCACCATAAAACTCTCTCTTTACCCTCACTTGACTCTCAAGACCTAGCTGTTAAGAGCTTCCCAAATCTCTTCACTTAGCCACTCTTTATCTTCTCATCACATGCTACCCCACAAACCACCAGGCAACTATTATAAAAAATAGAGAAAAAAACGAAAAAATGTCTAAAAGTCGAGGAAAATATAAAGTTAAACTCTTACTCAACCTGCTCGTCCTAACTAACACCTCTTAAAAACGTACACAATCGAGAAAAGCTGAAAAAATTGAAAAATGTAATCTAAAAGTCGATGAATATATAATAATCAACCCCACACTCATGCTATAATCCTAACCAACTACCACCCTCCCTCAACACCAACATCGAGAGTCATAAAAATTCGAAAATAATAACAAAATAATCGAAATATATAATAAATATTAGGGGACATATAATGTTACCCCACCCTCCCCTGCTCATCCCCATTACATTAACCACCAATGCCTGCCCTTACCAACACACTTCCCAATCATAAAAATCGAGAAAAATCACAAAAAAATCGACGAAAATTTTCATTGATGTATCCCACCACCATGTTGGTTGTTGACGAACTTGGCATTTACCTCAATAACCTTAAAAATGAAAAATCGAGAAAAAATGGTAAAATAGAAAGAAACTAATACATTTTTAGCAGCACATTACATAACTGACTTCGACACTCATGTTGGATGCCTATAATCTTGACCTTTACCCCAATGACCTTTAAAACGGAAAATTAAGAATAAAGTGTAAAATTCGAAAGATATTAATAAAAGTTTGTAATGTATTACATCACTGACTCCGACACCCATGTTGAATGCGGAAGGCCTTGACCTTAGTCCCAATGACCTTGAAATACAAAAATCGAAAAAGTAATGAAAATTAAATTAATTAAAATAAATCCACGAACATATTATGTTACTGACCCCGATCCCCCATGTTGGATGGTGGTGGCTATAAACTTGACCCCAATGACATTGGACACACAATATTGAGGGGGTGGGGAAACAAAAAAAAACCAAGAAACACATGTATGAATCAACGAATATATTATGTTATTGACTCCGACTCCCATGTTGAATTATAAGGACCTTAACCTTGGCCCTTTTGACATTGAAATAAAATAAATTGAGAAATATCTAAAAAAAAATTATTCATCGAGGGAATAAATTACGCACCTAAAGCAACAAACCATGTTACACGTGTGTTACACTGAAAGTTCGATTTTCGCTAAGATGGCTGAGAACAGCCACTCCCTGGTTCAACGAACAGCAGTCGAATAAACCCCCAACTCTATATTCCATGAGCTATATAGCTGACCAATCTTCCGACCAAAAAAGCGAGTTATTGACTTTACATAACACAAGCACATAAACCTACACCCATGTCCATGTCCCCATCCCACCTCTGGTCGCTCCTTATCCCTCATCATATAGTCACTATAACATGACCCCCTCTCCCTCAATGTTCACACATGCCCCCAAACCAACCACCTCGCTCTACCCGTCCCCCCAATAACTTGCCATGTCTCCACCACCTCACCATCCACCCTCGCCATCAACTGACCACATGATTCTCCACCCCTCCCCCTTTCACTTAATGAACCTCAACTGGTTCCTGAAGACCAGTTCAAACAAAAATGGCTAGAACATTGGACAAGACCAACACACTATACCAAACACCTATACCAACAGTCGATGGCAACCCATCTCGAAAAATTGTCCTCTTCGCACAAAAACTTCGCAAAATTTTCGCAAAACTTTGCAAATTCCACTTAACATTTCAACCAGTGCTAACCGTACCACATGGCCGTGCCAAATGACCAGGCCAACCAAGCAGTTGCGAAACATTCCTCAAAAATATTACACAGTTCATTCGTTGGCCTTATATATCTCAGCCGATTTTAATCGACCCGAGTAAGGCATATTATTTCAGATCATTCCATAGCACTCCTCTTGCACATGGTCGCATATATTATTTTCTAAAATAGACTCTCGCAACCGATTGTATACACCACTGAATTAATAAGTCATTCAGAGTAGTAGAACAGAATGTATAAGTTATTAAACCCACATTTAAATGTAGGCATAGATTCGATGTATTTACATATTATATAAATGTTATCTTTCTAAGTATTTCATACATTCGATCTTTACATTTCTCACACGTTTGCAGATCATGGATAGTAGCCAAGGGTCTCATATAAACTGACCCTTCAGTTCACTAATGATAGAAGATATCTCATTAATGTGCGAGAAATCTCCATCCTTATGCAAAGCAATCAAGTGTCTGTGTCTATTAACAAGTTCATTCCGGTCTTCGGGAAACATGTAGTCAGTAATCTGTGCATCTTCTGCCTTCTCCATTTCGTTCATTGCAGCAAATGTGGGGGAGTGGTATATCAGAGCATCAAGAAAATCGCCATCGTCTTCAGCACCATCACTCTCCGTGGTTATTTTCATTAATTCTGTCTTCATGGTCATCTTCAGTCCCAGTTTTTTTTTTATAATATATTAAAATTAATTTTTTTGTAGCAGGAGTGGTATGGTCATCAGTTTTTAGAGCTAATTATCGTTTATTTTGAAGATCATCGAATTCACGCGAAAGTCTTGCAATTGTGCATTCAGCACATAGCGTCTCTAACTCGTGTCGTATGCCTCCCATTCTGTCATTACCATTAACTGTCTCGTCATAATCGTCTGTGAATCGGTACCCATCGATGCAGCAAGGGATATTGACATCATTTGCTGTCTTTCTGTAGACGAACCCTCCCAGAACTGTTTAAGTAAGATACATGTATCTGTACTAATTAACAACTAAGTAAGGCATTGGGCATATGGAATGTGTAGGGTAAGAACTGCAAAGTTAAAAGAGTTTTTTGTTAGATGTAAGTATGTATACATTAAGGGAAAAGGGTGTTAAATTTTTAAATATGTTATGTCAGGGTAGTAAATATTTATTATAGTAGGAGGGTGTAATGTGAAATGAGTGAAACGAGATACAAAGTTACGTTCGCCGACAACACAGACCCGAGCTCATATGCTAGACTAAATGAGGGCACAGAACAGAAAGTGTATAGAGAAAATGTAAGTTCGGAAGACGAAACGTTCGAGACACACAAATAAAAGTTACGTTAATTAAAGAACAGACAGTTGACTAACACTTAAAACATGGAGATGTCTAAATTTTTTTGTAAATCCAGGACATTTTCAAGACGAAATGGGAAGATGTAGGCTAGTTTTTGAAAACTTACAAAAGGGCAGCTAAGATAAGTAATTAGGATGAAGCGAAATGCATTTGTTACTTTCGAACACTTTTGCATGGCCCAGTGTTGAGGTGGTTTCATATCCATGAGAAAACTTTAGTGATCATAAAATTATTTGAGGAACTGTCAGCTGTTTTGAAATCTGCATTTACGCATGTAGGACATGTCGAAGAAATCGTGCTAAATTTACGTTCGTGAGTGCAAGAAAGGGGTGAAACATTTGAAGTTTACGTGTCAGGTAGGTCTTGCGAGGTTTACAACCTAACTTATTTAAAAAAACGATGTTGTACCCACACAACAAAATTGAGAAGCTCGTAGCAAATATTAGGAATATTTAAGCAGGAAACTATTATGCCCTGTATAGGCTACGGTTTTCACAAGATAATCGTAGAGTTTTAAATTTGGCAGGCGACCGGCAAGATACGCCAGGTGAACCGAGGCCACACGAAGAGCATGCTAGCGATATTTTAAAACAGTGTTTAGAAGCTATGGGGCAGGAGTCGCAGCACTTGCATGGTGACTTGGCAACCCTGAGAGAGAAAGTAGTACATTCTCAGAGTTGGGGGCACGGCCAAAGTCTAACACAGTTCGGAGAAAGAACGGACCACCACCGAAACCGACTGATGAAGAAAAAGATTCACATTCGCAGCAGAATCGGGGAATTTCAGAAAATGTGAATAGGCATTAACATACAGAGGACGGAATTCCTATTAATTTTAATTGTTCCCATCCACGACATGTGGCACGATATTGTCACTACAACACCAAATACAAGAAGCAGGGAAACTGCGAAGGATGAACAAGTTAAGAATCGTATTTCACCTAAGAAAAAATACTGCCTTTGTGGGTAAGGGGCGGAGTTTTGAGCCAGCACATCAAGGTTGTAGGTACTAAATTCCCCATGTTTATTGATAAGGGCATAGCAGTGACCTTGATAGTTAGCAGATAAGTACTGCAGCAGTATAGCAAAAAGGCTGAACCGAGATTTTTTGCGGGTTTCCAGTCAAAGCCAATGCATGAACAACCGGATTGATTTTTAATTTCGACTAGGAAAATTTAAGTATACCCATGTAGTATGCATTTTTCATGTGCCCATCAAAGGCATTATCATTGATCGTGATTTTTTTTATTAGGATGATGTGTAGATTTAATGTCATGCATATGACTAACCTCGTCTGCGATTAAGTAACCACGAAACGGAAAAACAAATTTTATGGATGGAAATCAGGGAAGCAGAAGAGTTGGATAATAAAGCTGTATCGCAAGGGGAAGAGCAGCTAGACAAGCCCAGTGAAAAGATTGAAGGGCGGGATAAGGCTAACAAAATAATCCGTTAGGTACCCAATCAATGACAGACCATTGAGCCAGAAAATGTGGGGAAATTAGAGTTTGTAGCAGTTCAGAAACTAGTAAAAATCAAAGATAGGATGCACCAGGTAATAGCCATTGATCTAGCAGGCCCCGAGCTGCCTGAAGTGATAATGATGGAGCCCAATGAGGTTAAAATTAGACAGGTACTCACTGTTGGTCCACACAATGAGGTAAACAAAAATAAACATACCCTTATGTGGATTATAAATATCACTAATCACGATATAGTACTACACCATAGCATGAAATTAGGCTATTTACATGAAATCGAGGAGAATAAGAGCCTGAGGACACCAACCCTGTGTACCAGGCCCATGAAATATGAGTTTGGCCCAGCAAATCTCTAAATAGTATAAAACAAAGTCGCTTATCGTCATCTGTCTGTGTATTCACTTATTACTTCTAAAATACTTATTGGATTTTGATGTTGTTTCAACATCATTTAGAGAATTTTTTGAGGAAGGTTTTGGTGTACAAAACATTTATATTTAATATAAGGATAGTAGATAAATATCGAACCATTTGTAATCAAGTTGTAAAAAACCGCTTTTAGGGTGCTTACATGGCTTGCGCTGACTAAACCACAAGAAATACATCAAATTAATATACCACACAATTGTAGCTCTCAAAAAGGTTTGCAGAAACTTCCGCCATAGCATATGTCTATCTTTTAAGGATGACCCACAGTAACCATTATTGTCTTTCAAGATATCGCTGTAAAAACTGAATTGTTACCGGGCGAAGCCAGGCCGGTTCTCTAGTTACATATAAGCCCCATGTTACCACCAAAACATAAAAATTAACTTTAAAACTTTCTGTATAAGTATCGCAGTTGTTTTAGCTGGGGACCGAGTCAGATAGATCGCACTAAAGAAGAAGTTGTCCATCTCGATACAGGTAATAAGCCTCCCGTATCCTCAGTCCCATTTACAGTATGGTATACCATGGGAATGAGAGGTGATATGCAACATCGTACAAGAAAGCATAAACAATGGGATTGTAAAGCCATGCCAAACCAGTTGGTGTTCACCTGTGGTTATAGTTAGAACAAAATATAGGAGTAGTGTGGAATGGGGCATTCGACGACAGCGTGCTTGCGGGGAGGCGGGAGGCGACCTTGAGAAGCTTGGTAAGGAAATGACGAACTTCATGTGTTTGCATTCCACTTCGACGGCGGCCATATTGGAAGCAAGTGCCAACGGCGGCCATCTTGGCAGCCAGTGCCAAAATGTGCAAAAAATTTGCAAAATTGCAAAAAATTTATTTAAAAAAATAAATTTTTTTTTAAAATAATTTTTTTATAAAATAATTTTTAAAAATTAGTTTTTTCAAATGAACTTATGAAAAGTATCAACATTTCAAAAGTTCAACTTTTGAAAAGTCTCAACTTTTCAAAAGTTCCAAAAAAATTCAAAAGTTCCAAAAAATTATTTTTTTTCTAGAACATTCGATGGCGGCCATATTCGAATCCCTAGACCGACGCCGCCAAGGGGGAATCCCTAGGCCGACGCCAAGCTGTGGGGGAATCCCTAGGCCGACGCCAAGCTGGCTGGCAATATGGCCGCCATCGCTGGCTGGCAAGACATCGCTGTCTGGCAAGATGGCCGCCCGATGGCGGTCATTTTCGAATCCCTAGACCGACACCGGCAAGGGGGAATCCCTAGGCCGACGCCAAGGGGGGCGCCAAGCTGGCTGGCAATATGGCCGCCAAAGCTGGCTGGCAATATGGCCGCCATCGCTGGCTGGCAAGATGGCCGCCATCCGATGGCGGTCATTTTCGAATCCCTAGACCGACGCCTCCAAGGGCGAATCCCTAAGCCGACGCCAAGCTGGCTGGCAATATGGCCGCCGGAGGAATGGGGAACATCACTGGCTGGCAAGATGGCCGCCTAGGTCGACGCCGGCAAGGGGGAATCCCTAAGCCGACGCCAAGCTGGCTGGCAATATGGCCGCTGCGAAGTGAGCCCGCTGGCTGGCAAGATGGCCGCCGAGGCTGACTCCGGCAAGGGGGAATCCCTAAGCCGACGCCAAGCTGGCTGGCAAGAGGAATGGGGAACATCGCTGGCTGGCAAGATGGCCGCCGAGGCCGACGCCGGCAAGGAGTAAGGGGGGAATCCCTAAGCCGACGCCTAGGCCGACGCCAAGCTGGCTGGCAAGATGGCCGCCCCTCCCTAGGCCGACGCCAAGCTGGCTGGCAAGATGGCCGCCCTCCCTAGGCCAACGCCACGCCGGCTGGCAAGATGGCCGCCGCGAAGAGGGAAGTGTAGCCACGCTGGCTGCCAATATGGCCGCCACCGCCCTCCCGAGGCCGACGCCACGCTGGCTGGCAAGATGGCCGCCCTCCCTAGGCCGACGCCAAGGTGTCAGCCGATGCTGGCTGGCAATCCCGAGTCCGACGCATCCAAACGCAGGCGGCCGGCCGGCCGTCCTTCGCGTAGAAGGTTACGAGAACAACAACACATAAAAAAAAAAACCAGTCCCCACGTGCGGGGCCCAGCAGCAGCAGCACACGAACCTGTTCGCGCCCGCGTCCAAGAGCGAAGCATTCGAAGACAGCGTGCTTGCAGGGATGCGGGAGGAGACACAGACACACACACACACACACACTGTACATCGTCCAGGACAAAACATAACTCTCAGAAAATTATAAATATTAGCGAATAACGGATTCGCATACCAGTTCGATGGAGATCGTGCCGCAGACAACCACGCTTCCTGTCCGCATCAGCGACGTCGACGAAGATGAAACGAAAGTATTTAAATTACGACACGGGAAGTTACTACCGGACACCGTACGAGGAATCATAGCAGGACCGAGCAACTGCGGGAAAACTTGCGTCCTCATTAGTTTACTAGAGGAACCGAATGGCTTGCGTTTTGAAAACGTATATCTTTACTCCAAGTCCATCCACCAACCAAAGTACGTACGACTAGCACAAATACTACAAGCGGTGGCGGGCCTGCAGTACTTTCCATGTAGCGATAAAGACGCGGTCGTGCAGCCAAGCGAGGCGTTACCAAATTCCGTGTTTATATTCGATGATGTAGCGTGCGAGAAACAGGCGACAATGCAGCAGTACTTCAGCATGGGACGTCACGTAGCAGTAGATTCTATATACTTATGCCAAACATATTCACGCATGCCGAAACAGCTGCTACGAGACAATGCAAATTTCCTAGTCCTCTTTCGCATGGACGACCTGAATTTACGACACGTCTACTCGGACCACGTGAACACAGACATGACATTCGACAAATTTAAGGACCTGTGTGCACGTTGCTGGCACGAACCCCACGGGTTTCTAGTTATAGCAAAAGACTTTCCACTTGAAAAGGGACGGTACCGTAGGGGTTTCGATCAGTTCATTATAGTACATCAGTGAAGTATGAGCTACTCAGTATCAAAGTTCGGCCATAGCGGCCTGAAGCGGACGCCGGAAAGCTGTATTATATCGACTAACGACGGGAACTGTAGTTTCGGGGGAAAACGAGCAAAGAATTTAGGTGGAGCGAAACACGACAGTGACGCCACGAACGTCTCCTTCGTCCGAAGCGTTACCACGGAGGCGTTGCGACCAGTGGCGACACTGCAATCCAATATAGAGACGCAGCTTCGTACAGTAATAGCCGGAATGACGCGAATGCGGGCGGTAGCAACACAACAGACCAGTATCGAGACACACCTCCGAACCTTATTGTCCGGCATGGCTCGCATCACGGCCTTAGAGGCAGCCCTGAGCGGTGTGGGAGAGCGAATAGCTAGCAGCGTGCACACGACCGTGGCAAGCGAATTACGTCCATTGGCCGATGATATTAAGCAACTGTCCGAGGTGGGGGGGAAGCTCGCCACGGTGGAAGGTCGTCTCTTCGATACTAATATACTTACCACGAACATGGATTTGAGGCTCGGCACTTTAATCGATAAGGTATCCCATCTGACCTCCGTAACAACCGGGGACGCGCTCGATGTCGTGGAAGGTAGGTTGGCCGGCACCACAAACATACTGGCCACCAATATGGAGGCCCAGCTGCACAAACTATCCGATGACGTACTTAAACTGAACGTGTTAGGAGCGCGAATATCGGCGGTGGAGAAGAAAATCACGGACGCGGGTGAGCAAGGGAGCGCGAGAGTGCTAGCAGGCCTCACTGCATTACTGGACGGGTACCTTAATGTAAAGACGGAGTGTGTGATCCCCCCAAAGCTAGACTCAAATCTCATAGCCATGGAAGGACGTATGTTCGCCAACACGAACGTACTATACACCAAGCTGGACGCCCAGCTGAGCAACGTAGCCGGCGATGTAGGGAAACTTGGCACGTTAGGCGGCGCGTTCGCAGCTATGGAGAAGAAAATGAACGATGTAAGCGATCAGGTTAGCAGTCTCGCTGCGAAAGTAGACAGTCTCATTAATGACAAAGCCACGGACGACGTGGGCGAGCGGGTGCGAGTTCTCGCCGCGAAACTAGGCAGTCCCCGTAACGACACAACCGCGCTGGAAGCAATAAGTAAGAAGCTAGACACGAACCTAGGGGTACGATGTCCCTCACCACGACAAAAAATTTCCAGACACTGACGAATAACATGCAGAGCGTGGTAGCTAGCAAGCTCCCTGCGGTAGAGGCACAACTGGTAGATTTAGGCGATCGCGTTGACTACAGGTCCCTTACGACGCTGGCTGCAACATTGAGAGATAATCTACGTATAGCAACAGAGAGCGCAGATAAACTTAGCGGCGTGGACTCCAAGCTCACAGCGGTGGAGACACAGCTCTCGCTTTTCGACATTAAGAAGTTTACACTACTCTCCGCGAAACTAGACGACCACCTTAATGCGTCAGGTGCAGGTGCGGATACGCTAACCACATTACGCACGCAGCTGGAGAGCGTAGGCAGCCTAGAGACGAATCTCAGCAAGATAATGGAAGGGATGACGAATAAGCTTAGTACAAATCTGCTCGAGGAACTCGAGATCCGCAACCAAACAGTGAATACAGGACTTGCAGACCTCGAGGACCTTATACGGCATAGGGTTATTCGTAACTTAAACGATAGTCGCACGGACGATGACAAATGGGCGCATTGCGAGCACGTGCGTACCGCTGTGCTTCAGAAACTTACTACATTCGAAGATAAAATAGTCAATTTGATTTCACGTAGAGCCATTGTCCAATAAATACATATATATATATATATACACCCCGAACAAGTCACTAGAAATGTTAGTATAATGGCCGCAGCTGTTGAGGATTTACGCAGCGTCGTGGCAAGCGTCCACGATAAGTACCTACAGGCCAAACGAGCCCGTATGGAGCGCGATGCAGTGTTGGAAGAAGCCTTACGGCCTATCACCTCGCGGCTAGATACTATAAAGGAGCAACCGGTTTCCACTATCGCTAGTGTGAAGACCGACCCGGACATCAAACCAAAGCCACTTCCGGAGGGCAATGGCGAAGAAATCGACGAAGACAACGTATCCTTGGCAGACTTGCAACGTGCGCGAAAGGTTGGCTCCCGCACTGATGCGGTACGC
>NQII01006132.1:0-34095 GCA_002778355.1 Clitarchus hookeri
CACATTATTCTCACCTTTTTCTCTTCTTCATTTTCATGAAAGGTACTGAAAGACTACCGTTAGCTAACTTCAGTTAATTACTCAAATGTAGGATATTATAGCTACGTTGCTATCCCAACCTGTTTTATTTGTATAATGACAAAGTAAGGCTGGGGCTCTGTTTATTTTATCTAAAGATGGAAAAGGGAGACGTCTTTAGTTAAACGTCTTTCATGAGACGACATCGCTTTGCTGTTCTTCTTACGAGAGAGTGTCATTTCGAATTGCATATTATTTTAATAGAGCAATAAAAAATTTTGGCGCGCATGGAAATAACATTCAAATTATTGTTAATTCGAAAAATTGAACTTCAAGGAAGGGAAAAAACTTAATTTATACGTCTCTGTTAGTACCGATGTAAGTGATAAACACACACGGTACGTAAATATTTAAACCGAAGTTAACCTTACACTTTCTGGATTTTCTGTATAGGTCTAATAAGCAAATTTAGTTTTTACACTACAGGAGAGTTGACAGTGCGGTTATTTTAGGCCACGGATATTTCAAAGTATTTTAAATTTTTTTGTAATATGTTAGTTACAAAATACACTGACTTCCTTTTTGTAACTCATAATAGCAATCGTAAAACGACATATTTTGGTAAGACTTGGACGATTAGGTCTATGTTACTAAAATTACGTTTGTTTGTCAATTATATCACATAATTTACTTACAGAATCATTAAGGGAATTTAACACTTGACCAGTTTATACCAGAGCCTAGTAAATATTCTCGCAAAGCATTAAATCAGTATGAACTACTTCTAACACTTACAAGTGGGTATTAAAAAGATAATACGTCAGTCACTAATGCATATAAAGACAGGTCATCCAAAATTTTGTATTGTGTCTCGTATTTTCCCGGACGTTGGATATATGACGTAGCAGTCTGTAGCTGAGAATAAAATTGAAAACCAACGATATGGGGATAGCATGTACTTAATGACCCGAATGAATTAGTAGATTGTTTGCATCTACTAATTGCCTCACAGAAAGATGGAAACAATTCTCACATAAACGAAATGAAATCTATTTTGGAAGAGATGCAGGAGGAATGGTACATAAAGGAATGTCTCGTGCTGAAATCCCATACGAATTCCACAGGCCTGGCCATCGTATATTTTGCAGACGTAAAGATTTGCTGTTTTGAAAGAGAGATCTGTATCAGGCTTACTTGGTGGAGATGATCGCGTATTCAAGAGAAAAAAAGGATATAAATATATGGTGACAGTCATCGACTGTTTTACAAAGTATGCATGGGCAGTTACAGACAAGACAAAAACTGGGAAAAGTGTAACTAATGCTATTAAAACTGTTTTATGCGAAAAAGGATTACCTAAAAATTTGCAAACAGATCTCGGCAAGGAATTTTACAGTCGTTCGTTTAGGTCTAAACGATTAAACATAATACCAACCATTACTAGATGCACATTGGTGTTTTTAAGGCTGGGATAGTTGAGTGTTTCAAATTAACACTAAAGGAATAAAATGTTGCAATAATACTGGCCAACAAAAAGAAAAATTTTTTTGGTGCCGGAAAACGAAGAACTGATTTGGGATATTTTTAATGTGCTGATTCCAAAAATGCCATCAGATTTNTTTTTTGGTGCCGGAAAACGAAGAACTGATTTGGGATATTTTTAATGTGCTGATTCCAAAAATGCCATCAGATTTAGTCTATAAGCTCTAGTTTTTGAGATACGGGTTAATTGATTTTAGTTCTGATAAAAGGCATAAGTAAAGAAATAAAAATATATTTTGAAGTCAAAATAGAAATGTCATACCTCAAGTTAAAATCAAGTTAGCCAGATATACCTGGAATTGCCCATGATTCGACTGACCTGCTTATACCTGCTCCATTCCCACTCGTTAACCCTTGGCCCATGTTACCCTCTGTCTACCTCTGCCTTACCTGGCTCAGTATGTTATTGAGCTTTCGTGAGTAAAGTTGTGCTGTTATTTCGTGTTTATTTGTGCCGTTCTTTAGTATTAAAACACTGAACTAAAACCATGGCATCCACAAGCAGACGTAGCTGTGTAAATCATCCAAACGTGTTTTGTTATGTATGTGGCGAATACATTTTGAAAGAAAGTAGAAAACGTATTTCTCACTTTGTGGAAAAGGCTTATCTGGCATACTTTGGCGTCCATTTGGGAGACCAGGATAAATCTTGGGCTCCACATTTTGTATGTAAAACATGTGTTGAACATTTGCGACAGTGGACCATGGGAAAGAGACAGTGCCTAAAGTTTGGCGTACCAATGATTTGGAGGGAAACACGAAACCATCACAATGGCTGCTACTTTTGTCTCGTAAATATCAAAGGCATTAATCGGAACAATAGACACAAATGGACATATCCTAACCTAGGTGATTGTAGTGAAGAACAGGGAGAAAGATTCCATCAGGACATAAAAACTATGGAAGATCGATATCAAGGGCGATGGAATAGCCACATGATGGCCGACTACTGTTGGAGTCTTCAGCGAGATTGTCCAAGTAAACTCCATGCTAGAGAGTCATATAAAAGAAAATTTTTATGTGATATGCAATAAATGTGTGTATAGCTACTTAAAAAAAAAACATAGCCTATCTTAAAAACTAGATCTGATAGACTAAATCTAATGGCTATTTTTGATTCTGCACCCAAAACTTACCCAGGAACAGTTGACAAATCGTTGGCACCAAAATGGCTCTTGGCCAGTGTAATTTACAGCACAGGGAAGTTACGAGTGGCTGAAAATTTTGCCTTGGCTCGTAAGTGGATACAATCATGCTGTGCACCATACCACTGGAATGAAACCTGTTGATGTTAAATACTATTCGTTTCTTCACTCAGTTTTAAAAAAAGAGAAGAAATTGGGCACACACAGGCCAAAGGTGATGACTGGAGACTACATTAGATATCTAAGCAAATAGCATTTTTGCCAAAAGTTACACAGCAAATTGGAGCACGGAAATATTCAAAGTGGTTCACATAAGGTATTATGAACCATAAACGTATTATTTAGAAGATGTGAGGGGTCAGCCTATCCGAGGTGGTTTTTAGGGCGAAGATATATTAAATACAAAGTATCTTCATAATTTCTTAACTGAGAAAGTTTTACGTCATAAAGAAAATACATTTTTATATGCTGTCTTGGCGTTTATTCTAGCCAAGACACATGGCTTCGAAGTCGGATATTACCAGCAAGTAATAACTTCCTCGTCGAGCATCGCTGTTCACAAGCACAACTCTGGGAATGATTGCCAGCGCTACTCGTGCTGGTTGCTTAATTAAATGCTCATAGATAACATGCCCGAGTAAATAAATAAAAATGCAGTTGTCACCTGGCGATATTTTGTACCAGATGTCGGAGAGAGGGGACACAACTAGCTCAGCAACGAGGAGATGGCCGGCTCGATAAGTTCAGTTCCTTCTTCTTCAGACACTACAGTATGATCGGAAGTGCAACCAGAATCCAGATCAAAAGGTTCATCGGTAGGCAACGGTGGTGGATTTAATCCTCTAATTTGAAGCTATAATGCCATGGGATGGCCGCCCTCACCAGCACCATCTAAAGACTGCGACGAAGAAAGGAAAGCAGAAATCCGCTAACTCCTGCAAGATCATTACAACATGGTCGTGGAGAGTGTTGGAGATATCATCATGCGACTCCTTCGAGGACATCAAAACTGCATCATCAGACATCTCAGGGAGCATCACAGCATCGTCGTGGAGAGTGTCAAGGAACTCATCAGAGAATAAACAACAACAGATCGAGAACGAAAACTCACATTCTTGTACTTGGTGTGAATAAATATTTTCGTTTAAAGGAGATATGTTTTTTTCTTTAAACTTATAAACCTATCACAATGTTTTTTAAATGGCATCAGATGCAACAATCCTTAAAGAGTTATATACAAACACACATACTATGAATATAACAGAGTTTCTAGATGAGATGTAACAAAAGTGGTAAAAAATATAAGATCTACATGAGTGGTTAAGTCATATAGTAAGATTGTATTATGTGGTGGTTTGTTTGATGAGTGGAACAAACATGACAAGGTTATGTGATGGTTTGTTTCATGAGTGGAACAAAGGTGACTTAGGAAAATGAAAGACAAGATGGTGGGGCGGAGCGAAAGCGACTTATATGAGGGGAAATGAAAGTGATGTAATCTAAGATGGTAGTTCGAGGGGACCAAATATATCGTATATGACTAAGGTGGAATGACAGAGCATGACTGTAATACCTGGAAAATTCTAGAAATTAATAGATGCTGATGTCATAAGGGTGGAGCAGGCGACAGAATAAGTAATTGAGAAACAAGGTAGAATGGTAGATCATGAGGCGGAACATGGGTTTCTCAGAAAAATTGAATCCAAGATGGCAGAAATTAAGGTGGAATAATAGAGCACGAGGTCGAACGAAGGTAAGTTATCAAGAAATAATTAGGCGACGAAAATGTAATACAAGATAGCGACGATGACGGAATACAAAATGGTGACTATGACATAATCCAAAATGGCGACGATGATGCAATCAAAATTGGCAGCAATGCTGTAATCCAAACTTGTGACGATGGCGTGATACAGGATGGTGGACACCAGAGCTGGAGAGCTGGCTCCCGGCTCTTGGTGTCGGAGCTGCTTTTTCGATATACAACTTGAGTACTCTAAATTATAATCCACATTGTTTACGGTAACCACTTCAAGATATTTAAAATGTGTTAGAATTTTGGTACAAAACCTTCCCTTCCCTATTCTTTAGTGCTAGTATGTATGAACAGAACACGGAAAACATGTGTGCATGATATTCCGTCTAATCGCTGAAAAGAAAAATATAATGTTTTACACTTGGCAACGTGAATATATTTAATCATAGATCTATAAGAAGTAGAAAAGAAGCAACATTAATAGTACATTCTTAATAGCAGAAGTTTTATACAACATAGTCCCTACACCCGTAATGTGCCATTCATTTGCAATAAAATCGAAACCACATACAGTACGAATAAAGCAATGCAAATTGTTAAAGAGACGTCGCGGAAACGTCACTGCAGCACGTGATATTGGGGACGCTCGTTGCCAGGTTATACTGCTTAAATGGGCCATACAACAAGCTGGAAGGCAGATGTCTGCGTGTTGAAACATAGATCAGTATGCCACGGCGTTGTGCTAACAAAGAATATCACCACCCAGACCCATTTGAACTGGGTCGTATAGTTGGCCTGCACGAATACGGATGGTCGACTGGTAATATAGTCATTCATCTTGGCTGAGCAGGCACCACTGTGCCACGATGTGTGCAGACGCGGATACATAGAGATCGTATTAGTCCAGGAAAGTTACGAAAATCACATGGATACATTGCAAGGAAAAATTTTATTACACCAAAGTATGCAGAAAAATTTGTAGGNGAAAGTTACGAAAATCACATGGATACATTGCAAGGAAAAATTTTATTACACCAAAGTATGCAGAAAAATTTGTAGATTAACACATCTAAATGCACCAAAATCCATGTATTATTTCCCTCTATTTTCCCGGGATTTTATCCGGAAAAACCATAAAAAATTTATAAGTAAAAAACGGCGTATTTTAGGACCAAATGTGTCCAGGTAAAAATTAAATAACATAAAATGTTGTATATTATATCCAAAATGAACCAAAATCCACGTAATATTTCGTACTATTTTTCCGGGATTCATCCCGGGAAAACGATAAATTGTCCAATGCATCCTCGAAAACTCATTAATGTATAAAGTGTACCAAGTCTGAACACCAAATTGCACAAAGGGCTATTTTCTGGTTCTGTCAGTATACTATTTATGGCTTTCTATCACAATGGGTTGACAAAAGTTAGTAAAGTCATAGTCTTCATCTTCACAGCTCGATATGTGTTTAAATTACGTGCTGAATATATGCAAGTCTTGCCTCTATGGTTCATATCTATGATAGGGAGGAATGTAACTCTTCATTTTCCCAGAAATGAACTACTGTGCAATATTTGCATTATTCCTGACCAATTTGCTATTTGAGACCTCAACAACCATCCCATGTTCCACAGAAAATCTAGATTTCTGGTTGGATCCTCAGCTTTAACAGAAGGACGGGATCTGTAAGTTTCTTCAAGTTTCTTGCTATTTTTGTAAAATGAAATAGATTATTCCTGAGCTGTCGAATTTATTTCAAAGTGATTTGTTTGCTTGCGATCAGCATATAGTCTGCAGTTCTGAGGTGGTCACAGCAATCATTCCCAAGCCATGTAGCGTATTATGACTACCCAGAGTCTGTTTATTGTTGTCTACATTATCAGCTACGAACTTAGTAAAGTTTCCACGAACCATTCTATTTGAGTAATCGCTGTTAGCCACTGCAGCATTTTTTTTTTAAATTCACAACCTCTTGATGAGAGCAGCAGAATCCCAGTTCGTGCAGAATATCAATGAATCGCTTGGATGCAAAATTATCATGAAGTTGGAACTCCAAGACTTAAATGAAATGGCAAGTGTTAAGTTCTTGGGTGAATCTTTAGCATGATTGCTTGACCAATACTAGCTTATTTTAAGTTATCTCCTGTTTTATTGGCATGCATTTCAGGGAAGGACTTAAGGGATGGAGAGAGATCATCTAAAACATGTACTTAAACACTCTCATTCAGTAGATGTTGGGCAAAATCCTAGATCCTGAGATAAACATTTACATTCACTTCTAATTATCCTTGCAACAGTTTCTATGATCACACATTTTTCTTCATAAAGATTCCTACTAACTATGTTCTGGAACTTAACCAAAATATCACTCACATTTTCATGGAGGCTAACAACATTTGTAGTCTCATCCTTTTTCGTGAAAAACATCACAACATGAAACTCCTTAGAGATTCTTTTCATAAACTTTTCTGAGTAGGCTTCTAAGTTTTCTTGTAAATGTATTTTATCATGACCTGTAATATATCAATTTTTGTTTAATTCTGGTCTTCAGACATATAAAATTCTTTCATAGCAATGAGGAAGGCTAGGTTTAGCAATCACAATATACATACTGACATTTAGATACACTAAGCTCGACTACCTATCACATAATGAAGATTTTATTCAAATTAAACCTTTTTTATTTTGGTAACTAAGAAGTTTCATTGTATTTAATACGTTCGTTGCAAAAGAAATGCTTAACATAGTTCACTTCATCCATGTTGAGTTTTTTAATAAAGTTCCTTAATTAAACCGCAAGCGCAATATTTCACGGATGTAATTGCATACTCCAACGATTTACTAGTAATGATTATGAATACGCTATGAACACTTTAAACCGCCAGTCTCCATTATCCTTCGCAAAAGCTAAAATTATAGACAATCCTACATTCATGCTCCACTTTTTTATTTTTAGTGATATAGTTTATTTTGTAGTTTTATTTTTAGGGGTTCGGGGTATTATGACCCCAACAACCCCCTTCCAGGAGTTGATCTTAACAGAGCGAAGCATACAGAAAACCAGAAAACAATTAAAGGGGATTGCGGAAGAGTTCCGGTCATGGCATTTCCCTGCTGTGGTTTTTGGAAACCATGGAAAGCCAAATTTAGGATGTATCGTCAGGAGTGTAGAGTCCAGTGTTTTACCATTTTACTTACTTAAAGCAGTGTTTCATTCTGCTAAACCTAATTTCTTGACAAACAACAATATCAATATTACATTTGTGTGTGGATTGTTAAGCACTTTTATTTATTTTTAAAACGATTTATGGAACTAATCCCGGGAAAATAAATAAAAGTTATTGGCGGAGTTTGGATAACTATTTATACAGGAAGTTTCTTAAAATCATGGACAAACTCTGCATGAGTATTCGTCAGAAAAAATAAGGCTAAAATATATATACGACTTACCGTCCAAAGTGCATCCCAAGGGCATTACGCTCCTTAGAAATAGGAGCAAAAAGACCTGGTAATTGCACTTCCTAAAAACATTACGTACAATACAAATGTAAGACTCTGGAAAACGATTAAATTTACAATGTTCTACGATCCGCATCATGTTAACACCTTTAAAAAAAACTTCTTGTCAAAGTAGTAGTTGCAACCCTTATTTAGCAATAAAATTGTGTGTTGGGAGAGATTAATTACTTTTTATGTGGGATATTATGAAGTAGCACGTTAAAATATGCTTAATAGGTCTGAGTCATCATTTCCCTAATCCCAACCGTTTCCGAGGAATAAATGCATAATTTACATAATCACGAAATACCGTGGTCGGGTATGTAGGCAACACGCAGTTCACCTGAGATGATCGGAAGTCGCGTGGCATACCATGCCAACATGCGATCACAAAATACCATGTCGGTGGGTTAATAAATGAATTAATAGTGTGAGGTTAGCATGGATGGTATCCAGGTTTCGTCAGTTACCCCGAATATTCACGATAGCTGTATCGTTGCACTGGAAGGACACTTTGTCCTTCACTGATGTGACCTCACGCCTTCGGCCTGTTATGAACACTACCTACTTTTTTCCACTCTCACCACGTGTCTCACCAGTCACCTGCTGCTACCACCTGATGTGAGCTCACAGTTCTCCCGGCACACAATACAAATAAGTAAATTCGGTCACATTTAACACTTTACCAGTCTCAAAATCCATACTTTGCTGTTATCCGCAGTCGTTTACCTACCTAATGGGTACAAAAACCAGGGTTAATGCATATACCTAGCCTGCTGCCAAGGGGGTAGCGGGAAAACCTAAAAACTAAATGCGAGAAATTACATAATTAAGGTTTTAATGTTTATTTATTTGGCGTTATGTTACGCATTTCATACCCAATGACGTTTGCTGTAATCCTGACAGGTTATGTAGGCAAACATCGCAAGAAAATTTCCCAAATGGCCACAATGTGCAGCTACACATGCACGAACACGTATAATCATGGACCTGCGTACATTTCCAAATATCCCAGTTTGACTGAGAATAGTTTCACAATATTAAAAAATGCGCAGGTGTAACAACTCTACAGTTGCTTTCGGAGCTGTATACACACGATTCTTCACGTATCACTACAAATAAAAGTGTAAGGGGTTGAGGTATGGTGAGCGCGGGGCCATGCAACACGGCCCGATCTACCAATCCACCTGTGATGAAATGTTTAATTTAACAGAGCTCGCACAGGACGACTAAAATGTGCTTTAGCACCGTCGTGCATAAACCACATCATTACGCGTACATCGAAATGCACGTCCTCCAACAGTTGATACAAAACATTGACGAGAAACGCCCTGTACACCTCACCTGTTTGACCCTACCAGACAATCACACACAATGCCAGCTCACATATTTATTCGAAATTGTTGCTGATGTCGACCACTGATGGTAGTACATGGATTGTCGTCTGCCCACTGATGATTGTTGTGGAAGTTAGTAATGCCATCTCCCAAACGTAGCCTCGTATGTAAACAGGAGCGATGAAGAAAATACTGGAGTGGTATTTTGTCGGATGAACCACTGGCAGAAAGTCACTCGAACCGAGTGATAACCAGGCGCAAGAGCCTGCACTCGTTGGTAATGATAAGGGTACAAGAGCTGCTGAAGGAATACCCTTCATGATATGATAATAAGTGTCTGCTAAATCTCGTCAATTCCAAACAATTTGGAACTTTATACATTGCAGAGTGGACATTCTACAGGAACAATGGCCTTGTTTGTTGCTGATAATCCAGTGGTTGGTTACAACCTCTATAGAGACAGATTATAGAGCCGGCTGCTCATACACATTATGATAGTGTGACGAAGACACCCCGTCGCATGAAATATATAGTCTATCGCAGTAGTTTCACACTTTTTGAATAAAACTTTCAAAAAATTACTGTGTTTGTATGTTTCCTAAACATGTAATGAATCACAAGCTTTTTCTGTTTTCTGTCAACAAAATGTAATTTTATTTTTAGTTAAATGGCACTTTTATCTCACTTACATTTTATTATTAAATATCCACGTATTAATTGTAATTAAAATGAATAAAAATAGAGAGTAAATAGGTGTGTTTGTAAAGATTAGTAAGAAATGTTTCTCATAAAAAAATATTAAAAAACTGAGTGAGCGCAAATGCGGTGCGTCGACCTTCTGTTGTAATTTATTTGCATGAGGCGATGGAATAGCCTGAAAGTAGAACTTAAGCAGGGCTTCAGAAAAGTTGGGAGTTACCACGAAGGGACTGTTGTAAGGTTTTTTCTACTCAGGTCGAGAAGCTCCATGCACTTAGTTTGGCAAATAAGAATTTTCGCCGCCAGGGTGAATTAGTGTAGCATGTGTACCAGTTTTTTCCGTTTTGTATGTAAGTAAATTGGAGAATTGTAATATTCATGTAACAAATATATTTGTGTAAAATCTTCCGATTTGTATTGTGTTGGAATATACGTAAATAATAAATTTACTTTGTNTGAATTAGTGTAGCATGTGTACCAGTTTTTTCCGTTTTGTATGTAAGTAAATTGGAGAATTGTAATATTCATGTAATAAATATATTTGTGTAAAATCTTCCGATTTGTATTGTGTTGGAATATACGTAAATAATAAATTTACTTTCTAAGCACTAGAGTGTAAGTATATATGATCTGTCGTAAACTGGAATTAGCAAAACGTTTACTTACACAACAACTTTATTTAAATATAACATTTGGATGAAAAAATAATTAAAATGGATAAAAATATCAGTTTTAGGACTTTACTGCGCAGTTGCCTCAACGGAAAGCATAAATGTACAATGTAACGTATGACGACCGCTATATTTATTTTACACTGAAATACATTACGTTTTCCCATTCAAATTAGCTCGTTCATCCACACTCAATGTCAAACTCAGTTGTATTTTTACTGGTTGTTTTTGTAAAGACCATTGGAGGACGTGAATAATAGTTAAGAAAGAATGTTAAATATTAAAAATTTTTGGCTGGGACCAGTATATATCACAATTCCAGCAAACCACAATTTTTTTTTTTCGCACAAAGAAATATAGTTCCTCAATTTATCGCCAGCTCTAAAGTGACCTCTTTGAAATACCAGTGCACCTTGCGGCGGAAATTTTCCCTATGGCAAATTCTTCCATAAGAAATCTCGTTTTTTTTTTTCGAATCTGAGTAGAATAAACCTTTACTATAAATACGTTTTTTTTTTCAAGCGTTATTTTATTTAACAACTGGCTGACACGACAGTAGTTGCCCTGTCAATTTATACAAAAATTGATATGGATAGAAGATAGATAGTTACATTATTTTAATTAGGATTTAATGTTCAGACCATGTTGCAAAGAACCCATGTTTTAATATTACGAACATTTACAAAAATTAAGTAATGCGTTCATTTCAACGCTTGGTAATTAACGGTATTTTTTGTCTTACCGTTCGGAGAAAAAACCAATAGCGCCATGGTTTACCTACTCTCGAGCACGCCACGTACAACTGCCCATGGGAAAAACATGGCAATTCAAGGTTTTTTCCACACACTTCCAACGATTGGCCTGGCGATTTATTAATCGTCATTGCGAATACAAGACGAACAGGAAACTGGACACGCTTAAATTGAAACGGCAAATCGTCTGTAATCAGTGGTATTCTTGGAATCAGGCCATCCTCGCTTTTGAACATTCCTATGATTATCGTTGCTTCAATCACCTTGTTCATCAGCTTCTTAACAGCGAGTCTTGTTCCATTACATAGTTTCGGTTGGTTCAGATTGCGTAACATGATTATCAGCGAGACGACATTGAGCTGAAAACTGTGCGGTGGCATTCCTGCAAATCCAATGTATTCAGATATTTAATTGGATAATTGACGAATTCATCTGGATCGGTAATTGAATACGAGCACGCCACGTACAACTGCCCATGGGAAAAACATGGCAATTCAAGGTTTTTTCCACACACTTCCAACGATTGTCCTGGCGATTTATTAATCGTCATTGCGAATACAAGACGAACAGGAAACTGGACACGCTTAAATTGAAACGGTAAATTGGTTGGAATCAGTGATATTCTTGGAATCAGGCCATCCTCGCTTTTGAACATTCCTATGATTATCGTTGCTTCAATCACCTTGTTCATCAGCTTCTTAACAGCGAGTCTTGTTCCATTACATAGTTTCGGTGGGTTCAGATTGCGTAACATGATTATCAGCGAGACGACATTGAGCTGAAAACTGTGTGGCGGCATTCCTGCAAATCCAATGTATTCAGATATTTAATTGGATAATTGACGAATTCATCTGGATCGGTAATTGAATCGATCGACTTCAATGAATACAGTTGGCCAGCGATTTGACTTTGAATTTTTATGTTTAAATCGTCTACGTCCCTATTTTTCGCTGCCAAAATAGCTCGTTCGCTCAACCAAACATGGTTTTTGTAATTTGCACCAATATTCGGGAACACTTTCGTGATCAATTCTTCTTTCGACGTTGTGAAGTGACAAAAATTAGGTGGAAACAAAATGAGGCCAGTAGAAGCGTCAATCGGAATTTTTCCGTTGCCAATGTCTAATAATTTTGTGGAAAACACTTCCGCCGATTCGTCATTTTGTAACGCGACTCGCATATTCGTTGCTAACTTGAGAGTTTTCACGTATATCCACAAATTAAATGACTTCAAGCAAGTGCTTATTTCATCAGCAGCTGTTTATCTTGGAATGACTGGCGGCGTTTGCCAAAAATCGCCGGCCAGCAGAATCATCGTACCTTCAAAGAGGTCCTGATTATTGCGCAAATCTTTCGACGTTCGATCAAGTGCCTCCAATGCTCGTTTGTTCGCCATCGTACATTCATTCCAAACGATTGTTTTGCTATTCTGTGGTACTGTCGCCGTTGCTGAATTTTTGGCAATGTTGCACGTCGGTTCATCTATCGTTTGCAAATTCAGAGGCAGTTTGAGAGCTGAATGGGCTGATCGTCCTCCTTCTAACAAGGTGGCAGAGATCCCTGATGATGCTACGGCCAGCGCTATTTGACCTTGTGTGTGAATCGAATCTAAAATCAATGAAATTAGGAACGCTTTGCCAGTTCCGCCAGGTGAATCGAGGAAAAATATTCCTGTGTAGCCATCGTTGATTGCTATCATCAATGTATCATACGCGGCTTTTTGCTGCTGATTGAAAAGTGGGACCTTTGTTCGTACTGATTGACTCAAAGCATCTAGATCGTATTGCCGTTCTCGTTCAAATTCTCTATTGAATGCACAGTGCATGGGGAGATTCAGGGCTGGCATTCCTAATTCGTGCAACATCTTGCCGGACATCATCAGCTACAAATCCTCTATAGAAATCAACGCCTCGTTGTGGATCTCCGCGTTAAAGTCAATTTCAGGATTCGCTGTTGTTTTACGCACTCGATGAAAAATATCTTCAGTCATATTGTCTTTGTATTTGTTCCATAAATGAAGTGAGATAGATGGAAAACACGTTGAAATGATGATGGCAAAAAGTGATCTAATTTGATGGGCAGTAGAAGAAATAACAGCATCAGCAAGTGTATGATCCCAATAAATATCATCTTCGAGCAAATGTAAACGCTGACACGCTTCTCCATATGTTGCGCACAACTCACCATTGACAGTTCGTAGGAATTCAAATGAAATCGGTCCACGAACATTAACCAATAACAAACGCATCAAATTTGATGGACTTGATAGAATTGCAGTACTTAACATTGCAATGTGCTTTGAATGTTTTGGAAAGCAGCGGCGAATACGGAACAATCGAGCTGTTGTCAACTACAACGTCTTTATTCTTGACTTTCAACGTTATTGTTCTGCCGTTGTCCTCTGCAGAGCGACGACGATACAGAGGGTAACCGTCATTACCTGTGATTGTGTCAGCCAACAAAGCACGCGGATAACGTTTACAGCATTTGTTTTCGATCATGCACGGTGATTCCCGGTTGTCATTGCCACATGGTCCATGAATAATATTCGTCGTCACAACTTCATACAACTCTGGATCTGTTTCCGGATCAGGAATTTCTTTGCAAATGAGTACGTAAATTTCATACGGTCTTATTTTCTTGACCATCCACAGGGGAATATGCGCATGAGGCAGTCCTCTTTTCTGCCACTCCACAGAGTACATCCAACATCACACGTCTCCGAAGACATGATACTTCACAATGAAGTCCTTGAGCACATTGAGTTTCTGCTTGAATATTCGTGCTGTAATGTCGTGACGATCGCTGGATGATTGACCGGATAGTAACAGCTCTGTGATTTCGATCCATTTTGGGTTGCATGTAAAAGTGATGAATAAGTTTGGTCGACCGCATTGGCGCACGTAGGTCATCGCATTTAGTGCGTATTCGTGCATGTGCCTCGGACTTCCAACATACGTCGCTGGCAAAATGGTTATTCGGCCGACATTGTTTGCATTTCCATCTACATTCATTGCATCATGCAGATTGATGTATTCTTCCGAACGCAATTTTTGCTGATTTAAACATATATGTGTCAGACGTCCGTCTCGATTTTGACATACATTTCAACGACTAACTGATGAAACAGTCTGCGGCATTTCAATATGTGATTGTCATAGTTTCGAGGAATTATCAAATGGTAGGCATAAAAATTCATCGGACTGACCTTTTTATATGTTTCTTGACCTGTTAATGGACTAATAATCTTGATAAAAAAATTATATCCATCCTTCTCCTCGGCGAAATATCAGCGGGTATTGTAATGCATCATACGAACGATGGGTTTCGTTGACATGCTGAAGGTTATTACCATCACGCCGTCGAATCACAATATCACGAGACTCCAAATTCTCGCCAACAACCACAATGGCAACTTCATTCAACGTCGGTGCATTGAAGCGTCTTTCATGTACGCCGGCTGGTCTTTTGTCTGCTTCGATCAGTATTTTATGACCATCTGAAGGCATCATTTCTAGTGCAGTTTTGAACAATTTAACTTATTCATTGTTATCATGTAAGAGTTGTTGCAGTTGTGCAATGATATATCGCTTTATCGCACGACAGATGGCACAACATTGATTGATTTCATCATCAGAATTTCCAAGGAAATAAACCTGAAGAAATTTGTGAACATCATTCACTGGCGGCAACAATGCTCCTGCACGATGGTGAATTTGTCCTTTAAACTGTAAAATGAAAACCAATTTTTTATTGAAACGTTGTGAATTGTTGATTTTTTTTGTGTATATGATGCGTGTTGAAGTCGAAAATGAATTTACCTTAAAAGTTGGGCTGTAACCTCGTTACTCAGTTATATTCGCTCCAAATTATGTAATTTGGAAGTCACTGTTGTATTTTTATATATTCTGCAAAAAATGCTTCGATTGAGGTTCTTGGCCAGAAAGCAATTATGCTAGTGACTGTGTTGGTATGAATTGTGGTGATTTGACATTTCCGCTTGGACAACATTATCCTGGCGGTTCATGTCGAAACCTCAAAGTATTGCAATGTTGACAAACATTGCTCATGGTTCCGAAGTCGACCGATACATCTGTGGCGTAATCGACTGTTGGATCGTATCTGAACGCCAAACGTTCCTATCGAATTTATACGTTTGGCCATCTGTTTTGTCAACGTTCCAAATTATTGTTTACATTATCTCCAACTGAGCGAGTCAAACTCGACTGTCTCTGTTGTTCCGGAGTCATAATTGATCGCGCTTGAGAAATTCTTATTATATTTGCCTCCAAACGCTGTCTAGGCTCTTCATCAGACTCAATGACTCGACGATCATGTATTTCTCTTGCGTTGCGCGTACGCCGACCAATATTTCGACGCCTTATTGGTGGCATTTTTCCAAAGACACGAAAATTATATTTTCTACACACCACCGATAACACAATACTCTTTTTCGTTAAACTAAGAAAATATAATGAAAACACTCCGCAAAATATCACACTTTTTTTTGTTCAATAAACATGTGACAGCACAACTTTCAAACTTTGCATCATTCCACGTAATGAAATTCTTTAACATAAAATATTCTATTAAAAATGCCATCCAAATTTCTGGATTTTCCCGTGGATTTTCCAAAAATTTTCTTTCATACAATCCTTGCCTGACAACTACGAACACAATAAAAAAAAAATAGCCAAATCAGTCGTGCCGTTCTCAAGTGACGCTACGTCATGCATGTGGCAATTGATTTTTATTTATATAGATTAACATTCTCCAAAATACACATGGAAACGGACGGTGTCCTAAAATGGGTATTTTACACGAGTGAAGCTTGAGAAAATTCCCATACCAAATTTAACATTTTTTATTAGTGGTTTAATATTTTTAAACTGTCCCAAATATAATCACGGAAAAGAATTTACATTACTGAACAAGAAAATAGTTTAGAATAAATGCTACGTTTAAACACGAAATTAACATGGTCATTAAAAAATTTGTAAATAAAAAACTTTCATAAGTTCTTGCCTCAAAGAATACAATTGACTTGAAATTATATTAAATTTACATTTCAAAAACGTTTTTAAATTATGCCAATATATATTAATATTTTATATTAACAATNAATCCAAATAATTCTCAAATATTTAAAACAAATTTTTAAATAATGTATTTCAAAAAGTTATAAAATTAAAAATTTAAATGTTTGGGCTTAGAGGGGATGAGTGACTTGAACCGAACAACCACCATGTTATGACGTCACCCAACCGCCATGTTATACCCAGGTGACATTTATCTTAACCCATGACCTTGACCATATAACCGTGACCTTGGATGACATTGAAAAGAAAAACTCAGTAAAATGGTAAAAATTGAATAGATTCATATAAGTCAGCGTGCATATTACATTTCTGACTACTACCGCATTCTTGGATCCAGGAGACCTTGACATTTTACCTTTACCCCGGTGACCTTTGAACTTGAACCCAAAAATTCTTCAAAAATGCCGAAAATTTCCAATATTTATGAAATTTTTATAATGAATACTATTTTAAATTATTATTTTAGAACAATTTTTAAAAACTTACATTTTTTGGAGGTTCCCCACATCATCAAATCCAGCAGACGATTAACCCCTTCCATTAAATCACCTTTCATTTAAATTTCCCTCCCTACCCTCTCACATTTGTTGATTCTGTCGAATACACTCCACCCGCCATATTGGTATTTTCGTTTTGTCATTGTTTTACATTTTCAACACCTAGGTGGCACTGATGACTCCGACCAACATGTTAGATCTGGATAACTTCCACCTTGACCTCACATCTGTGATATTGACCTCGCACCCATGGCATTGGATAACCATGAACCCACAAAAAAGTGTATATAAAGAGAAAAAAAAACCTGAAAAAATACTAAAAAATTTAAAAATTATTTAAAGACTTGTTTTTTGTCAATATTTAGATCATCTNAAAAAAAACCTGAAAAAATACTAAAAAATTTAAAAATTATTTAAAGACTTGTTTTTTGTCAATATTTAGATCATCTTGCAATCTTTACATCAATCAGCACCGTAATAAGCACTGCAATGAACACCACAATCAGCACCGCAATCAGCAATCCACACCAACACCATACACAAATCACCACACCAATCCACACAAATCACCACACCAATCCTCACCAATTCCGACACTAATCCACACGCCAGTTTACACACCAATACACATAAATCCACACACCAATCCACACCAATCCACGCAAATCCACACACCAATCCACACACCTATCAACACAACAATCTACACCAACAGACACACCAATCCACACCAATCTACACCAATCCTTAGTAATCTGCTCCACAATCCGCTCCGCAATCCTCCTCCGCAATCCAGAGCAACCCATGCCAATCCTTAAATCAATCCAAATCCTTCTCAATCCCAATCCTTCGACCAATCCCAATCCTTTNCAGAGCAACCCATGCCAATCCTTAAATCAATCCAAATCCTTCTCAATCCCAATCCTTCGACCAATCCCAATCCTTTGACCAATCCCAATCCTTCAATCAATCTCAATCCTTCGATAAATTCTTTGGTTTGTCCCCCACCCATATGTTTATAANGACCAATCCCAATCCTTCAATCAATCTCAATCCTTCGATAAATTCTTTGGTTTGTCCCCCACCCATATGTTTATAAATTACATTCGTTCACCAACTGTCTCCAAAATTATACATTCCGACATAATTAATGTTTTGTATGTAGTTAACTATCCAGGCATTTTAGTACTAAAGTCTTTATCATTCTTTATGCAGATCTCTCCGTTAATAGTCGAGTGCTTATAGCACCACTTTAAAGTTGTGAGGGAAAGATGACACAACACACAAAAATAAAGGAATACCAATTATTTTACAATAATAATTTATTATTATTTTAAATTGTAATTTAACAAGTATGCAGTTCATCACATCATACGATATATCCCCGATCCTTCAGTTAACAGATTATTAAAAATATCTCGTATCTGTGACGGAGATCCCCATATTTTTAAAGATTAATGAAATATCTGAGTCTTTCTACAATTTAATTCGGTTCTAAGAGAAATAGGTAGCCGGTATTCTCTGCGTCTTCTACGTTCTTTATGTCGCTTGTTCCAGCAAATGTGTTGCAGGGGTGTTNTCTTTCTACAATTTAATTCGGTTCTAAGAGAAATAGGTAGCCGGTATTCTCTGCGTCTTCTACGTTCTTTATGTCGCTTGTTCCAGCAAATGTGTTGCAGGGGTGTTTCAGTGCATCTAGAAAATCGTTATCATCTTCTTCAGCACTATCATTGTCATAATGTTTTATTGGATAAAGTCTCTCTTCATAGTCATCTTCACCTCTTGTTTCGTATTATATATTAAATTTTCTTTCCTTTGTAGGATGAGTTGTATGCCCATGAATATTTAGAGACGACGACCGTTTATTTTGAAGTTCGTCGACTTCACACGAAAGTCTTGCAAATGTACATTCCACACAAACCGATTCTACTGCACTCATTCCGTCTTTATCATTAACTGTCTCATCATAATCACCTGTCGAATCGGTACTCATCGATATAGTAAGATATATTGCCGGTAATACTTGCTGACTCCTAGTAGATGAACCCTTGCAGATATCGGTATGTTCTTTCAATGTGTCGCCTTGCACAAACTGCATGGGACCAATGTCGTTATGCCTTATTGCGCGAAATGGGCTCTTCGTACAGGCCGTTCTCTCGTGCCAACGAGCATTTTGACCATAGAAGAAAACTCGTTTGCAGAATCGGCACTGGCAACAAACAGTTAGTGATGATGTAGGTGGCGGCTCCATGATCTTTAAAGTCAAAGGTAGGCCTTCTAAATTCGTAATTCATCTTCGTCGTATGACGAGGGAGCGCTTCCAATTCGATGTTCACCGTACGGTGTCAGAACTTCAGTTGTCATATTTTCTGCATAAATGCAGTTATTTTTACAGCAAAGATGGCTGTAGTGATTTCGGTCCTGATGGGAGGTTTTAGTTGATGTACAGTTTGTAATAGTGATCGAAAAATTGATAAAAAACTAGTCTTTAATAACTTTTTTTAAATATTATTGGTATTTTGTGTATTTTATAAAATATTTTAGAATTTCTATTTTAGGTGCAAGGTTTACCAAGATCATTGGCACGAGGTCAATGTCACANATAATGCCATGGGATGGCCGCCCTCACCAGCACCATCTAAAGACTGCGACGAAGAAAGGAAAGCAGAAATCCGCTAACTCCTGCAAGATCATTACAACATGGTCGTGGAGAGTGTTGGAGATATCATCATGCGACTCCTTCGAGGACATCAAAACTGCATCATCAGACNTACAACATGGTCGTGGAGAGTGTTGGAGATATCATCATGCGACTCCTTCGAGGACATCAAAACTGCATCATCAGACATCTCAGGGAGCATCACAGCATCGTCGTGGAGAGTGTCAAGGAACTCATCAGAGAATAAACAACAACAGATCGAGAACGAAAACTCACATTCTTGTACTTGGTGTGAATAAATATTTTCGTTTAAAGGAGATATGTTTTTTTCTTTAANTATTTTCGTTTAAAGGAGATATGTTTTTTTCTTTAAACTTATAAACCTATCACAATGTTTTTTAAATGGCATCAGATGCAACAATCCTTAAAGAGTTATATACAAACACACATACTATGAATATAACAGAGTTTCTAGATGAGATGTAACAAAAGTGGTAAAAAATATAAGATCTACATGAGTGGTTAAGTCATATAGTAAGATTGTATTATGTGGTGGTTTGTTTGATGAGTGGAACAAACATGACAAGGTTATGTGATGGTTTGTTTCATGAGTGGAACAAAGGTGACTTAGGAAAATGAAAGACAAGATGGTGGGGCGGAGCGAAAGCGACTTATATGAGGGGAAATGAAAGTGATGTAATCTAAGATGGTAGTTCGAGGGGACCAAATATATCGTATATGACTAAGGTGGAATGACAGAGCATGACTGTAATACCTGGAAAATTCTAGAAATTAATAGATGCTGATGTCATAAGGGTGGAGCAGGCGACAGAATAAGTAATTGAGAAACAAGGTAGAATGGTAGATCATGAGGCGGAACATGGGTTTCTCAGAAAAATTGAATCCAAGATGGCAGAAATTAAGGTGGAATAATAGAGCACGAGGTCGAACGAAGGTAAGTTATCAAGAAATAATTAGGCGACGAAAATGTAATACAAGATAGCGACGATGACGGAATACAAAATGGTGACTATGACATAATCCAAAATGGCGACGATGATGCAATCAAAATTGGCAGCAATGCTGTAATCCAAACTTGTGACGATGGCGTGATACAGGATGGTGGACACCAGAGCTGGAGAGCTGGCTCCCGGCNATAAAATGATGACTTGTCGGTTCCAGTCACTCGTCCCCTCTAAAAACCAATTTAAAAAAATTAAATTATACAATTTTTTAATACTTTTAAAAATAATTTGATATCAATATTTGGAAATTCGTTTCGATTTTATCCGATGTTGGGAATTTTTTGGGATGTTGGGTATTTTTTGGGAAATTTTGGGAATTTTTGGGTTTAAGGTCACTGGGTTAAAGGTCAAAGGTTAAGGTCAAGGTCACCATCAGTCAATATGGCGGTCAAAATTGATAACAGTGCCAAGATGGCTGACGGTCGGCTCCATTTCCGATCCCGAATCACATGCATCGATTTGGCATACCTATGCCTATATAACCTATATGGCTGCCACTACTCTGCCCTCGAGAAGCGAGCCTCCCAAATCCTCCCGATGAATCAAGAAATGTCTTTCTGCGGCTCGTTTTTGCCACTGGGGGGGATAAGTGCTTTTTTGAGGGAAAAACGGGAAATCTTAAGTGAAAAGGGGGAAAATGAAAAAAATTGCCACCGGGAAACCGGAATGACAGAGCACGGACAGTTCCGAGCTACGCCACCCTAATCGCTGGTCCCCAATTTCCCGTTATTATTCTTATAATGAAATATTACTTTAAATTTAACAAGAAATAAGATATTTTTTTGTTAACAAAAGTATAAAACACTTGCGATACACGTTATATTTAGGAAGCAACCAAGAGCCATACATCGTTCAATTCTTCACACGTTTGATTCAAAACGCGTGAGGAAGACGCGAATAGACTTCACATGGAGTAACGGGTCCCGTGCACCCCGAAACTTGTAGCGCTGATAAAGAATCACTTTTTAGGTTGCGTAGACGTCACAACCATCACAAAAGNAACGGGTCCCGTGCACCCCGAAACTTGTAGCGCTGATAAAGAATCACTTTTTAGGTTGCGTAGACGTCACAACCATCACAAAAGACACATCATCAATAAACTTAAGTGANTGATAAAGAATCACTTTTTAGGTTGCGTAGACGTCACAACCATCACAAAAGACACATCATCAATAAACTTAAGTGATTTAGTTAGTGACCGTGTCATCCACTCGTAAATTGTAATACAATGACTTATTAATATATTTCGAAAAATTGGAGGTCGGGTTAACATAAAGATTGTAAGGCATGTGCTATATTAATTCGGCCGAAATTTAAATTCCGGCCACTGAGGGTTTACTACTCCAAAACGCTCATTTCCTCCATCCAAACTTTTACATATTATTCAAACCATTAAAAACATTCTCACATCGAGCAAATACTGCATTAACTCACATTCATCGAGCATTAGACTGACTTGGGAACATTTTACAATAGTATAGAACCAAGTTTCATCCCAAGGGCTGGCCGCCACCCATTGATCTAATATTTACCCCAGTAAATAAATAACTAATTTCGGCAGCTTTGAAAACTGAATATGATTCGCTTTTAATATAAAATTATAATGCCAAACTTATTACTGGTTTTTATTCTGACATTTCTTATGTGTATTTTGTAGACTCCATTTCTCAGAATTCATCGTTTATGTCTAAGCATGGTGATATCTTCAAGTCTCTCGCCAAGCACACTGTCCACTGAATGACATCAAAAAACTTTTTACGATAGAGGGAGCACTTTAAAATCAATCTAGAAAAAAAGTCACTGTTCCTACCTGCATCTATTTTAATGGGCGCAGTTAGTGACATGAGCCCAGTAAAGTTGGTAACGATGGATGGGAAGTAGTTCCATAACTTGAATTCAAATAAAAAGTGTTAGGGAACCATTTGTGATAAATTAAATTATTTCTTTAGTTTTCAGGTTTTTTGTCCATGTGTAAAAATGGGCAGATACGTAAAATATTTACTCTTCTAAAAATTTACTGTTTCACTTGACTGATGCATCGCTTAACTGATGAGGCCAATGGCAATGTTAATTTTACATAAAGTAGAATAATACACAAAATGCATACAAATAAATCTTAAGCAGGGCTTTAAACAGTGCTCATTTTACCGTGAATAGCCTGCAACTGACTTATCACAAATCATCCAGCAAGTCATCATAACATGATAAAGCCAATCATGAATACGCGTAAAAATCAGAATATGTTACAAGAAGGAAATGTAGATAACCTGTAGATAAGTGTGACAATAATAGAAAAACACTAGATGGTACTAAAATGGCGTAAACGGTTAAAATAGTACGTATTCTCAAGTAGAGAAGAAATTTACGGGTAGAATATTTGATCAATGGACCATGTGGAGTATTTTAGTAAGAAAACAGCAAGTATGGTAAGAGAGTACATTGGATCGCTTGCCAGAAAATATGAAAGGTGGTATCAGGCAATCTGTATGGTTACGCCAGGAACAAAGCATTTCATAAGTGGTAAACGCGTGTGGCCATACTTGCCCACCATGATAAAATGCACCCCATTAATAATCGCGTTTACTCCATAGTTTTAAATCACCTGCTTAATTGAATTTGTGTAAATGTAAAAGTCAGTGTCGTTTGTCTCACTGATTTATGGTGTAGTAAATTGCACATACTGAAATTTATGTTACATGTATTGTATATCACTCAAATTCCATTACAGTTTTCCATAATACATAATTATAATCACAGTTTGTGGAAAAAAATAAAATTTCCTAAATAATATTTTAGCTTATGTAGAAAAAACTGCAATGCATATCAGTACTAGTTTGTGTGACCTTCCTTCTTGTGATAAACCAAGAGTTCACAAAAAAATTTCCGTATTCTATATAGAAATCCAATTTAAATTTAGTGAACTGTGCTGTGCGTACACAAAAATAGGGTTTAGTAAGGAAATAAATGTTAACGTTTCACGTAATGTCACTCAGTATTTTAAATACTCATCATCCACAGGAATAGAAGATGTCGTCTTATATTGTGCTAGTAAGGCTTGTTAGTTCATACATGGATGAAGAAATCCGCTGGGCGTGGTTCTCAGGATGTCGCCGAGATAACCATTGTGTCACTGTATGAAGTGCAGTGCTGATAGTTCTGCTGTCCTGGATGCTAGTTTCAACTTCCAGCAGTAAGACAAATACCGGCAAAACTATTCTTTAATAAAATATTTGTCTCTTTTCTCTGCTGCTATACCCGCATTGTAAGAATCAGGGACAGTGGTCTAGCTTGTCTGCTTTGAAAATAAGGTCACTGTATAGTCACATTGAGAGTGAAATGATGGGCATTTGGATCATGGTTGATGAAAGTCCAGATTAATCTGGCTATTGGGCCGTGGTGGTGTTTTAATGTGCTCTTGTATTTGCATTCCGATTTTCGTACCAAATCTAGAAACAGTTAAGATATAATGAAGGAGTTCGTTAGTAAAATATAATTTATACAAATTAATAAGTGAAAAGAGCCCAAGATATCGAAATTGTACGTAAACAAATATTTATGTAAAAATTTTATATTTTATTTGGAGTGCTAAAAATAATTATACCAACAGTTAGTTATTACATATTTCAAAACATAATCGTTTCAAACATCTGTAATATACTGAGTGTTGGCCGATCACGGTGACGCAGAAGTAACTCACTCGACTAGCATCTGGGAAAACCTGCGTTCAATTCCCGGTCCGGCCGTCCTTATTTCTGTTTTCCGTGGTTGTCCGAAACTGCTCCAGGCGATTGCTGTGATGGATGCTTAACATAGACATTGATGGTTTTTCTTATAGTAGCGGCGTTTTCCGTCATAAATGAACAAATGCCCATCATTTCACTCTCAATGTGACTATACAGTGACCTTATTTTCAAAGCAGACAAGCTAGAACACTGTCCCTGATTCTTACAATGCGGGTATAGCAGCAGAGAAAAGAGACAAATATTTTATTAAAGAATAGTTTTGCCGGTATTTGTCTTACTGCTGGAAGTTGAAACTAGCATCCAGGACAGCAGAACTATCAGCACTGCACTTCATACAGTGACACAATGGTTATCTCGGCGACATCCTGAGAACCACGCCCAGCGGATTTCTTCATCCATGTATGAACTAACAAGCCTTACTAGCACAATATAAGACGACATCTTCTATTCCTGTGGATGATGAGTATTTAAAATACTGAGTGACATTACGTGAAACGTTAACATTTATTTCCTTACTAAACCCTATTTTTGTGTACGCACAGCACAGTTCACTATATTTAAATTGGATTTCTATATAGAATACGGAAATTTTTTTGTGAACTCTTGGTTTATCACAAGAAGGAAGGTCACACAAACTAGTACTGATATGCATTGCAGTTTTTTCTACATACGCTGAAATATTATTTAGGAAATTTAATTTTTTTGCACAATCTGTGATTATAATTATGTATTATGGTAAACTGTAATGGAATTTGAGTGATATACAATACATGTAACATAAACTTCAGTATGTGCAATTTACTACACCATAAATCAGTGAGACAAACGACACTGACTTTTACATTCACACAAATTCAATTAAGCAGGTGATTTAAAACTATGGAGTAAACGCGATTATTAATGGGGTGCATTTTATCATGGTGGGCAAGTATGGCCACACGCGTTTACCACTTATGAAATGCTTTGTTCCTGTGGTAACCATACAGATTGCCTGATACCACCTTTCATATTTTCTGGCAAGCGATCCNTTGATTTAAAACTATGGAGTAAATGTGATCAATAACGGGGTGCATTTTATCATGGTGGGCAAGTATGTCCACACGCGTTTACCACTTATGAAATGCTTTGTTCCTGGGGTAACCATACAGATTGCCTGATACCACCTTTCATATTTTCTGGCAAGCGATCCAATGTACTCTCTTACCATACTTGCTGTTTTCTTACTAAAATACTCCACATGGTCCATTGATCAAATATTCTACCCGTAAAGTTCTTCTCTACTTGAGAATACGTACTATTTTAACCGTTTACGCCATTTTAGTACCATCTAGTGTTTTTCTATTATTGTCACACTTATCTACAGGTTATCTACATTTCCTTCTTGTAACANTATCAAATATTCTACCCATAAATTTCTTCTCTACTTGAGAATACGTACTATTTTAACCGTTTACGCCATTTTAGTACCATGTAGTGTTTTTCTATTATTGTCACACTTATCTGCCGGTTATCTACATTTTCTTCTTGTAACATACTCTGATTTTGACGCGTATTCATGATTGGCTTTATCATGTTATGATGACTTGCTGGATGATTTGTAATAAGTCAGTTGCAGGCTATTCACGGTAAAATGAGCACTGTGTAAAGCCCTGCTTAAGATTTATTTGTATGCAAGTTGTATGTTATTCTACCTTTACTTATCTGCCAAATTAGGTGAGAATTGGTTGAACATTTTTCTAGAGATAGTGTCAACTGTTTGTTTCGTAATTTAGTGCTCTTTTTCAAATGGCCAACCACCAACAATTCCATATCTAAATTAGACGCTTAATTAATGCTCTGCAAACGTAAAAATTTTGGTTTAAATTAGTTAAAAGTTTCCCAGATATGACATAACCTCAAATTTGAAAATGTTCGCTCTTTTGAAAGTAAGTGCCCGACGTGGTCTTAAACTATAAAAGTCAGGTTTCTTTACTAAGTGTCATAGTTGCACTGAGTTTGGTGAAATTTGGTTTACGAGTTCAAAATTTAAAATGTGGAGGACTTACACACGCACAGATATACACAGACAGGAAAGTGACGCCATAAACTTTTCTTTCCTGCAGAGAGTAATCTAAAAAACTGATGGGAAAAAAAATTATTGATGTTTTTACAAATGTTAACCTAGCACTTTTAATTCAACGCTAAGACATGTACACTTATTTCCCTCTGTAGTTACCTTTACTGGTGGTAGCTCGCCAGTTAGCGTGACTTAAAATGTATACAGGTAGAGGAAAACGAAATTTCAAGCATTGATTTCAAGAGTTCTGAATTAACCGCAAACAGTTTTTGATTCAAAATACGCATCAGTAATGAGGGCGGATGCCATGAAGCTGTCAGGAAGTCAGGGTCAATCACGGCGCTATATTATAATGAAAACAGCCGCCGAGTCTCTCACCGACGACTCCTATTACCCATACTTTACTCAGCCGTTATTCTGCCCAATTTACTTTGTCAGTAATCGACTCATAAATAAAACAAGGATTTATTTCTTAATAGATCCATCCTTCCATATCCCACGTGCGTATTCTCACTTACCTACGTGGTTCTAATAACTCTCGCTAGATGGCTCGTATTCGCACTGCTATAACTCTGCAAGATCGATAGTGTGCGCTGTTTTCCTACTATTGGGTACCGCTAGAATGCGCGGTACTTCACAGACGGTATAAGATCATTATTAGTGTATATCGCCACGGAACCTTCCGGCCATATGAAACAGAGTTCAGACGTCAGTCCGTAAGCAAGAATTTTTGCGCGTAATGGGAGACGTTTCAAATTTTTTTATTGCTTTTTGAAAATTAATTTTGGCGGAGGTTTTCTTAATTGATAAAGCAGCGCATATAAACAATGTTAAAGTTGGAAAACATAAGTAGATGTCTACGCCCCTGTAGTAGACAAAATTCGCGTCACGTCTTAAAAAAACCACTCATTTATTTCAGGTATGTCTGCGTTTAGCACTGAAAGATTTCGTAGTTCCTAAATAGCACCAGAACTGATGTAAATAGTGCGTTTTTATCTACGGCATTTACATTTTTTATTGTCACTCCTGAGCTAGAGTTACTTTTTAAACCGATAATCGGCAATATTTAAATGGCATTGCAAGATGCCAACTACGACGCATGGGTTTCATGTAATGCAGTGTGTCGTATTTTATTTGGTAGTGTTTGCGTGTCATTTCTATTTTGTTTTTTTGTAATTATGTTTTATGAAAACAACATTACGCACGAACATTTTTTTTAATGGGAAGCCTAAAGGTACTTCCCATTTCGAACTCCGTAGCCTTATTTTGTACCGACTGAACGAAGTGACGCAGTGGTACAGTACTGGGCTGCATCCAGAAGTATCCTGTTCTATTTTCGGTGCTATCTTGATTTGTGTCGTTCATGACTTCGCGGAATCATTGCATGCGAATGGCGAGATGGTTCCTTCCTAAATACTATGGCTACTTTCATCCCGGCCCAGTGGCGGATTTACACATTTGCCGCCAGTAGGCTATTCAAATTTTGCCGCCCGTACCGACCTCTACAATTGGATACCCTAGTTCACAATCATATTAATTCAATTTTTTTTGTCAATTAAATTGTAACTTTATGGTTTGTGCACTCTCGTCCTAATTACACCACCTTTTTCCCGTAATTATTATGATTGTGAACTAGGGGATCGATGTGTCAGTTTCTAGATTATTTTTACAAACCAACGATTTAGTTAAGACTGCACAAGAAATAGTTTTTGGGTATATTTCTGAGCTAATAAAAGCTCAATCATGTACTACTAATAAGGCGGGGTAAGGTATGCCTCAATACTACTTACACAATAATGTACATTCGGTAAACGTCATTAAATAATTTTTATTGCGCTTACTTACAGTTTAAAAACAATATATTCAATTATCTGGTAACAATCCGGCTATTGATGTCGATGAAATTCAATTAATTAAGTTATGCAAGTTTTACAATACATCCTTGCGCGATTTTCTATTGGCAAAATCATTAATTATATCGTCGTATGAAATATTTTTCATTAATTCTGACACTATGCACAAAAGAGATAAGGCGTTTAGCTTTTCTTGGCTAAAGGTAGATCTTAGATAATTTTTCACCCGTTTTAAGCAAGAAAAGCTTCTCTCACCCGAACAATTTGTCGCTGGTGTACATAGAGCCATGCGAACTGCTATATCCNGACTGCTATATGCAAGTTGGGATAAACGTTTTGCAAATTCTGTTTTCGCAGGAACGAAGATAGACTTTTCAATGATCCAGAATCTGGTTTTACCAAAATTCTTTCAGAAGAAAGGTGGCATTGAAAATGTATGCATTCTTGAACTAAGTCAGTCTCTAAATCATTAGGATACATTTCTTCCAAGAAAAGGGCTTTTTCCGTAAGGGTTGATGATGACAATTCACTCATTTTGGTCAGAAATGAAAACTTTTCATTGAACCTGTTGTAGGCCTCCTGCCGTTTTTCTAATTCGGATACGAGTCTATCAATGAGGACGAGAAATGTGTTAACCCTGAAAGTATCACTCGCAGTCATTCTCATTTCTTCATCGGGTGTTTCATCATAATATTTTCCTTTTCGGTTGTCATTTTCCCATGTATTTTGTATACTGCTTCGACACGTTTAATTCCATCGCCTTTCGTTCGAAATACTTAAAATTTTCTCGTTCAGCTACGAAAAACTTGCCAAGAAATTCGTAAAGATTCGCAACAGTGATAAAATCTACGGTAGAAGCCTGAATTTGAACATTCACTTTGTTTATTCTTTCCAAAAAAAACATTCCACACAACAACAATTACCGCCGTTTCCAGTTTTTCTAAATTCAAAAGTATTCCCGTCGCTTCGTTTCGCGTTACAGGCTTTTCGGTACAATCATCCTTGATTGATTCCAAAGTTTTAAGGACTTCGTGCCAACAATCTCTCAAACATCTAAATGCGTCCTCTCTAGCTGACCAACGTGTCAGAATAACTCTCTTTAGCATTTTCCCTTTCCCGATTTCAGTCATTAATTTTTGCCAGCGCTGTGTCCAACTTACAAAAAAACGTAGATTTCTTGAAGCAGCATGAAGAAGCGGCAAGCTTCTGTGCAAGATTCAGCAGCCGCAGTTGCCACTAAATTTAAAGAGTGGTCAGAGCAAGGAACGAAAAAAGCAAAAGGTGCTTGGCTTTGAATTTGAGCCTGTAAGCCATTGTACACACCCGACATGTTCGCGGCATTATCATATGATTGCCCACGACAGTCTTCAATATTTATGCCCAGTGTTTCGAGTTCCGAAATAATGGCAGAAAACATTTCTTCAGCTTCATGTCCCACTGAGGGCAAAAACTTGAGAAATCTTTCACACGGTTCGCCTGTTTCCGAAACGCANCGAGTTCCGAAATAATGGCAGAAAAAATTTCTTCAGCTTCATGTCCCACTGAGGGCAAAAACTTGAGAAATCTTTCACACGGTTCGCCTGTTTCCGAAACGCATCTAATGATGAAGGTAAGTTGGTCCACAAGTTCCATATCTGGTGTTCAATCAATAATTAAAGAAAAATATTTCACCCTTCTTATCTCGTCTCCAATGTGTTTTAAGACTTTATGACCCATCAAGAGAATAAACTCATCGCAAACGGTCTTTGATAAGTAACTGGTACTTCCAGATCCTTGATTCCCAAATCGTTCAATATGACTGGCTAAAAAAGGATCGAATTCAGCTAACAGTTCCAAAATCATACAATAATTTCCGTTATGCGGATCACCGAACTTTTCATTTTTTCCTCTGAAAGCGAGGCCTCTTGAACACAGTCGCTTCACTACGGCAACAACCCTCTTCAGAACGTTTCTCCAATAAGTAATTTCTTCATCAATCTGGACATGCAGTAAATTATCGAGTCGACCATAAATCTCACATCTAACTTTCAAACTAAGGATACTAGATTTATGACGCGCAGAGTTTTCATGCTGAGCTACTCGGTGTTCTGCATTTTTCCAGTCATTAAATCCTTCGTTCTCAAACTGAGTCTTATTCTCCAATGGACCGAATGCCAAACAGGGCCCGNGGGTCTTATTCTCCAATGGACCTAATGCCAAACAGTGCCCGCAATATACAGATCTTTTGCTTTCAGAATAAACAGCCAATTTCGGTCATTCGCATCATTATTTTTCATTTTTCTTTGGAAGATACTCACTGGCAAGAAAGGACGCTGATCAGCATATATTTTTTCACTTTTAGAGAAGTCACAAGACTTGTTTTGATCGAAGCTGAACCTTGCGATAATCTCCCTTAAGGTATCGTTGATTTCCCATAAAGCTGGATCTTTGTTTAGATTTACTGTTGTTTGCACTTGGTCATTACTTAACGTCTGATTCTGATACGCATCTTCAATTGTTATACTTATTGATGATTCCTCTACCGCCTCTACGTCAAAAACATAAATATCCATTTTTTCAAAAGTAGATGGATCAACAGATGACTGTTGTTGTTGGGCCGCAGAGTTCAAATCCGTTTCATCTTTTCCAGATTGTATTGTGTCAGTGCATGTTGTTGAAGTTCATGGTCTTTCAACACTACTTCCACTTCCACTTTCTAAAAAATTGGTCAATTTTTATCGTTTCACGGATAATCTGTTCTTGTTCTTCATTTTTCATTTTGGCCTTCTTTTTATACTCAGCTCCATTAAGTCGCTTTCTCCCATCACTCATCCTAACAATTTCTTGGATTCCAAGAACTGAAATAAAAAAGATTACATTGGGAGTGTTATTTCTCGTACATCCTTTGTTCAGACTTCAGACATTGAATAGTTACCTGACATAAGTACAAGAAATTTATTTAAGTATGATATAACCAAAAAATTAAAATTTCTTTGCTAAGCTTCCGAAACAGCTATTTATCAACTTAAAATACGTCTTACTGGTTCGTTACGGATGATTTATTGTAATATATTATGATTAATTACCTACTATAAGTTTCTACGCACCGGTGATATTATGCTATGAAATTATTAATACAATACACGAAAAACTTTCAAAAATTACAGCACACAACCAGAAAAAGTAAAAACGGGACGGGACTTCGCCGTTTGTATCGCCAGCTCTCTATATCTATCTCTCTGGAACTCAATGCACCACGCGGCATATGCCTACAACAGCACGACCCCGCTTCGGCTCCCGCGGCGGCCGCGCCGCGCCTTCGCTCGTGCAGTCAATTCGGCCAGACACACTTAGCGAACGGTCATGTCACTCGTTCCCACGTCGCAACCAAATGCGACTACGCAAATTGTAGAAAAATTTATCTAAGTGGTGAAACATATTACATGTTAAATTGTTTGTGTGGACCTAATAATATTTAGGCATATAAATATTAATCTCTTTAATTTCTGTAAGACATAAAAAAAATTTTGCTCCCAAATTTGCCGCCCCTAATAACTGCCGCCCTAGGCTCCAGCCTACTCAGCCTGCTGGTAAATCCGCCACTGTCCCGGCCCGAACGTGTCTGGAAACTTACACTGTATTTAAGAGGAATTCCCGTTGAACAATACTAAATGCCCCAAAGGCATTGCGACGGCGATAGAAAATAACATAAACAAGATTCGCGTGTGCTGTGTTTGCTCAGAGTTTGAAGCGGTGTCNTTACACTGTATTTAAGAGGAATTCCCGTTGAACAATACTAAATGCCCCAAAGGCATTGCGACGGCGATAGAAAATAACATAAACAAGATTCGCGTGTGCTGTGTTTGCTCAGAGTTTGAAGCGGTGTCTACAGGATTTTAATACAGCAATCTGTTTAGAAAAGATACAGCATTGTCACAAAAGTTTTATAAAACAATATTTTGCAGAAGAATAAATATCGCAAAAGAGGGTTATTTCCAGTATCTTTTCTGACGTTGACACTTTTTAACACCATATTATGACTCAATATCCAATGTTATGTTTCAATGTCCGAATTTACGAATGCGCAACCAAATATCAATTTTTAATATTTCTCTGCTTAAAAATATTTACAAAAATTATTTTATAATTGTTTACAATTACAATAGAACACTACTCCTTAAAATGTGAACCGCATGACAACTAGGCAGATCCTGTATTCGCTCTGCGAGGAGCATGCTAGTGAAACATTAACATATTATATATATATATGCATTAATTATTAAACTTAATTAAACTTTGGTAGAAAAACGTCCACTCAAAACGGAAGCCATTNTATATATATATATGCATTAATTATTAAACTTAATTAAACTTTGGTAGAAAAACGTCCACTCAAAACGGAAGCCATTTAATATTTCTTAATCGCTGCGTCGTATTTCAGGAAGTCCAAGTGTGATTTGAACCTAAACTGAAATCTCGGCTGTACAATACGCCCACTGTTGCACCGTCCAAGTGAGTGGATAGGAGACTCAATAAACACACAAAAACAAAAATTCTTATTAATGTTCTCCTACTTGCTCTCGTGTAGCATGGTTCCCCTCTTCAGATGTCACAACGTGTTTTTTTGTTTAAAAGCGATATTGTGAAACGTGGCAAATTTACGCCTAAATTAATTTAACACCTAAAACCCTATGTCTGCACTCTGCCGGTCCCGTACTAGGCAGAACCCTTAGACTGTCACATTCATAGCGTCTTTCATCTACCGTTTAAGATGGTAGCGCTAATTGAATCAAGATTTATTGTAACTCAGAAATACGCGCTTAATTCCAACCAAGTTTTCTTTACAAGTTCCCTAATTTTATGACAGATCACCAAAAAATTTTTTTTTTTTTTGTAATGTGCTGTATGCACAGAGTCAGTTCATATTAAAACCAAACTAGATATAACTAAAGTAATTAAGTAATTAATTTTTTTAAATTTATTGTTAGTATTTCTATCTACCACACTGGAAGACAGCACAACATAAAATCTTAAAACATATATCGTGTTACAGTAACTATAACTATCCGATCGAGTCTCACTTAATTTTATATAAAATATAATCTTTGAAAAACTCGTAAAATCTAATGAAATTTTAACTAACCAATCACTTGATTACAAAATGGCTATCTTTTTATACTTCTAAGTGTTACATGCTACATCTCTACAATACTAACACATGTTTACTTAACTTTGAGTACTACAGGTAGAAACTCATTCGTTGATGATTTTATATATTCTATATTTCTGGAGACAAGTTCTCCTGAACTATCAGGATTCTCTATTGAAAAATGTTTCTCATTCCTATCAAATAATATATTCTAGTTATTTAATGGAATGGTATAACCCGGCTGATATTATATAAAAGCACTTGATACTTTCAAAAATTTAAATATTTTTTAAATTTCTGGGTCGAATAACCAACTTGAAATAATTTCCATGTGTTCACACCATCTGTTTTTTATGTAGAGAGTACAAGCCCATTCCCATTTTTCTTCGAAGGAAATAAACGAATGTTTTGTAGAATAAACTTAGCCAGTGCATGTGTGTGCCACAAAACCAAGTTTACTAGCACCTTCAGACAGTCACGCATGGTTTAGTAAGCAATATATGTGGAGAAAATAGCGGTATAGGTGTATCACGATAAAGTGAGCCCTCTTGCAATCAACCTTTGAGAAATATCACTGCTCGTAACAGCGTATATTTTTACGTAAGTACTCACAGTTAT
>NQII01006132.1:35058-145654 GCA_002778355.1 Clitarchus hookeri
CAGTTAATACGAGTAGCCAAATAGAGTACCACACCTCGAAAGTGTTTCTGTAGGTTTTTTTTTATAACTCGAGACAATATATCCATCCATCAAAGTGAAACACCAAAATATACCTTATTGAAATACCCTCAACCTTGAAGGCACCTTATAGTTTGTGCCTTGAGGAATTGACTCCGACCCTACAAACCACTCTGTGTGCCACAAGTGGGGAATAGCGTCAATTGTTTGGTTTTGGTATTTTTGTCCCGGTCAAAACGGCATTTCACGACCAAAGTTATTTAAATGTTTGTAACTTATAAAATAATGTATTAATGAACGTAATATATAAATACATTATTGTTTTTTTGCTGTATTTCCACATAGTCTATCATCCTGGAAATTCTTGAAATTTCACATAATTTGCTGATCTGTAAAAAGTGCTGCTTCGTGTAATTGGTGTCGGTATAAATTTTAAACGTTGAAAAAACTCGAAGAAACTTTGGATGAGTGTTTTGTTACATGCGATATGTGTTGAAATTAAGGAAGCTTAAATAGAAGTGTTCGAGTTATTTTGTATTTAGGTGATTCCCAACTTACGATCGTAGAGTTAATACCTTGGCACGACGTCATTCATTTTGAAACACTAGCAGCAATAAAATGTATTATACTGCACGTGAAACACTCCTTGAGTGTCAAGGAATACGCTAAAACAGTATTTAATGTATTTCCGAACGGTTTAATTTGTATTAGTCAATATATAAAAAATAACTATTAGTTTACACGACTATACTTCAAGATAAGTAATTTGGGGTCAAATTAGATTATGAATAAAATGCGTGGATGCAGTTTCATGAAATACATAACCATCGGCTAGGCATTGTGTTTTTAGTATTGTGGTAAAGTTACATTCTTATCAGTGAACGCATTTAAATTTTATAAGTGAGAAGTTATTTGTTTTGTAAGAAAAGCAGTAGGCCTTAGCAAACGTTAACGTTGTGATTTAAAAACTGCGTGGCTGCACGAATTTTCATGAAACTTGCCTCGAGTAACAAATATTACTGCAGAAGTTTGCTGTAAAAATTTGGATCAGTTCTGTTTAGCCATTGAGTTTCATGCCAAAATATTTGCGCAGACCTTATGAGTGAGGAAAGTTCCAATTTGTCATCGAAATTCAGGTTATAAGTTCTCGAAATTGCATCTGTCCTTTTCTTTTCACATAACAGTGACACAGCCAAACACCTGGTGGCAACGTCTACAGAATCAACGATAAAGATACGTCATTTCCCATTGTTAATATATTCTGTGAATACTTCTTGCTGAATACTTCAAATGAACCACGCATTTTTAAATAATCAGATGTTGTCTCCTGAAAATAAACTCATAATTACATCACATAATTTTAATTTTAATATCTAACGTCATAATATATCTTGAATTTATTGTAAAAAAACTGCTGCAAACCACGTGTTTAGTGGACAAGACCTTCTGAAAAAAATTGGAATCTGCCTTTACATTATTTANAAAAAACTGCTGCAAACCACGTGTTTAGTGGACAAGACCTTCTGAAAAAAATTGGAATCTGCCTTTACATTATTTATTTCTCGAAAACTAAAACAATACATCGTAAATAAATAGATAAATAAACTAATGTACACTTCCCAATTCATTATACACTTTTAATACTTTCTAAATTAGCTAATATACAGTGAAAGAAAAGTTGTATGAAAAGTGCCGAAATTTTACATTGCATAAAAAAAATTATATATAATTTAAGGCCAGAATTGGAATGTACCATATCACACATTAACTNGAAATTTTACATTGCATAAAAAAAATTATATATAATTTAAGGCCAGAATTGGAATGTACCATATCACACATTAACTTATAATTAAATAATTATACTGGGTTATTTTTAATTCTAGATTTATTTTGTAACTTGTCTAAAAGCAGTGTGCCACTNTATAATTAAATAATTATACTGGGTTATTTTTAATTCTAGATTTATTTTGTAACTTGTCTAAAAGCAGTGTGCCACTGCAAAAACAATTATCAAGTAAAATATTTAAGTAGCTTTATCTAGTTAATTGTTTTCTTTGCTAGCTCCTGAAATGTNGCAAAAACAATTATCAAGTAAAATATTTAAGTAGCTTTATCTAGTTAATTGTTTTCTTTGCTAGCTCCTGAAATGTCAGTTTACTTCGAAATTACAGTAACTCCTTCGTGCATCATTATAATGTAAATAAAAGGAAATTAAAATTATTTTAAAGAAATGTTTGTTTTTACGAAAACTTAAGGTTTTCAGGGTGATGTTCACTCAAATACCAAGTAAACTATATGATCAAGATCATCTAAAGAACAGCGCTTCCTTTGTCCAACTGGAATGACACAGCAAGAACAAAAGGCTGGCGTGCACCTCGGTTTCTCGCCAGTGTCCTATGCTCCAGAACCGGAAATATTATAGTAATACTGACGTAGAAAATAAATGGCGTTTGAAAGCTCCATATATATGGGACAGTCGTCCAAAATGGCGGAGAAATAAGGCTTTGCATAGAAAATCTTGGTGATTATAACAGAGACTTTCAGTAGAAAAATTGAAATTTGTTTTTTTTTTTGCAGTATCGTAGATAGAGTTTGAGCTATTCTAATGTTTATATGGCCGCCAATTTTAAAATATGCGTGTCTGACATCAAAGTTTATAAGTTTACTTGGCCTGCCATAGTGCTACTTGTTCGCCAAATTTGGTATAAATCGGTTATTTTTCGGAAATATTACGTTATTTTAACTTTCCATGTGTTACTATTTTACAAAATGGTGGAATTAAAAAATACGCGTGTTGACATATTTGATGGTTGTAATATATGCACCCAGCATACAAAGTTTCATTGGAATTAATGACATAGTTTCGACGATCTAACATAAAAAACTAAAATAGCTATATGACAGCCATTTCGAAGATAGATGTCTGACATACCTAAAATATATAGGTTAACATTACCTGCCGCAGTATTACTTGTTTGCATATTCGGTTTGAATCGGTCAATTGTGTCCCGAGATATGACAAAAAAAATTCAATTTATTCGTGTGGCACTATCTTATAAAATGTAGAAGCCAAGAGGCTCCGTGAATACACATTTGATGTTNAAATTCAATTTATTCGTGTGGCACTATCTTATAAAATGTAGAAGCCAAGAGGCTCCGTGAATACACATTTGATGTTTGTTATATATACTTCCAGAATACAAAGTTAAGTTGGAATTTATGAAATTATTTCGAAGATATAGCATACATTCCTAAAATAGTTAGATAGCCGAAATTTTGAAGAAAAGTGTGTGACATTCTTGAAACAGATTTGTACATACTTACTGCAGCGGTACTACTTGTTTGCCAAACTTAGTAGGAATCTGTCAATTGTTCACTGAGATATTACACAAAACTGTATTAATTCATGTAGCACTATCTTACAAAATGACTTACAAAAGTAGTTGTTGGGCTTATATAATGCTTGTAATAGATACTGTCAGAGTACGAAATTCGGTTGAAATTGATGAAACGGTATAGTAGTTATACCAAGTAAACTAAAAATATTCGATGGGCGCCATTTTGAAAGTAAGTGCATGNTTGATGAAACGGTATAGTAGTTATACCAAGTAAACTAAAAATATTCGATGGGCGCCATTTTGAAAGTAAGTGCATGATAAAGTTCAGTTTCTTATATTTACCTGGCCTATCAGAGTGCTACTTACGTGCCAAATTTGGCAAAAATTAGTTTAGTAATTCTCCAGATATAACGTAAAGGTTTTATTTTTTCATGTTGTNATGTTTGTTTTTACGAAAACTTAAGGTTTTCAGGGTGATGTTCACTCAAATACCAAGTAAACTATATGATCAAGAACATCTAAAGAACAGCACTTCCTTTGTCCAACTGGAATGACACAGCAAGAACAAAAGGCTGGCGTGCACCTCGGTTTCTCGTCAGTGTCCTATGCTCCAGAACCGGAAATATTATAGTAATACTAACATAGAAAATAAATGGCGTTTGAAAGCTCCATATATATGGCTGTCAGCAGGTTTTACCGCCTCTTTATTCCGAAACGATAGAAAATCTTGGTGATTATAACAGAGACTTTCAGTACAAAAATTGAAATTTGTTTTTTTTTTTTTTGTAGTATCGTAGATAGAGTTTGAGCTATTCTAATGTTTATATGGCCGCCAATTTTAAAATATGCGTGTCTGACATCAAAGTTTATAAGTTTACTTGGCCTGCCATAGTGCTACTTGTTTGCCAAATTTGGTATAAATCGGTTGTTTTTCGGAAATATTACGTTATTTTAACTTTCCATGTGTTACTATTTTACAAAATGGTGGAATTAAAAAATACGCGTGTTGACATATTTGATGGTTGTAATATATGCACCCAGCATACAAAGTTTAATTGGAATTAATGACATGGTTTCGACGATCTAACATAAAAAACTAAAATAGCTATATGACAGCCATTTCGAAGATAAGTGTCTGACATACCTAAAATATATAGGTTAACATTACCTGCCGCAGTATTACTTGTTTGCATATTCGGTTTGAATCGGTCAATTGTGTCCCGAGATATGACAAAACAAATTCAATTTATTCGTGTGGCACTATCTTATAAAATGTAGAAGCCAAGAGGCTCCGTGAATACACATTTGATGTTTGTTATATATACTTCCAGAATACAAAGTTAAGTTGGAATTTATGAAATTATTTCGAAGATATAGCATACATTCCTAAAATAGTTAGATAGCCGAAATTTTGAAGAAAAGTGTGTGACATTCTTGAAACAGATTTGTACATACTTACTGCAGCGGTACTACTTGTTTGCCAAACTTAGTAGGAATCTGTCAATTGTTTACTGAGATATTACACAAAACTGTATTAATTCATGTAGCACTATCTTACAAAATGACTTACAAAAGTAGTTGTTGGGCTTATATAATGCTTGTAATAGATACTGTCAGAGTACGAAATTCGGTTGAAATTGATGAAACGGTATAGTAGTTATACCAAGTAAACTAAAAATATTCGATGGGCGCCATTTTGAAAGTAAGTGCATAATAAAGTTCAGTTTCTTATATTTACCTGGCCTATAAGAGTGCTATTTACGTGCCAAATTTGGCAAAAATTAGTTTAGTAACTCTCCAGATATAACGTAAAGGTTTTATTTTTTCATGTTGTGCTATCTTCCAAAAGGGCTTACCAACAACAATATTCACCGCTGAATTCAATACTTACACCTTGTGCTGCCAGCTTACCAAATTTGGTTTAAATCGATTGAATAGTTTCCGCGATGTCATATCACCCTAAATTTTAAAATGGGGTTCAAAAATTGAAAGAGTAGGACATACACACGCACATATACACAGACAGGAAAGCGATATCTTAAGACTTTCTTTCCTTTCTTCGGAAAGTAGGCTAAAAACAATATTCCTACGTCTTCTGTAACCTGACATTCGGCTCCTCATGCCACGCAGCAGCGGCATCCAGCCGGAGGATTCGTCGCCGTCCCTGCAGAAGATTCGTCTTCGGCTCTCGTCTAACACATTTAAACTAATGAGGCGCGATGCTTTTCCTGCTCCGTCTCGTGAATGCTATACGCAGTGTTGCCTGTCTCATATAGCGAGGTGATATTTCGCTCATGCTCGCAATTTTAAATGAAGAATGTAAGTGAACTTTACATTTTTGATGGCGGGGTTGTCAAAATTAACGGTTCAATGATAATCATAAATGTTATCTTCTCAAAGCTTGTTTTCTATTGAGAGCCGAGTAAAGATATTTTTGTGGACTTGACCGGGTGGCCTTCAGTATCCAGCGCGTGAGCTGGTTAGGAAGACGATAGGCAGCAGGTGAAACGATGTCTCTAGTGATCAGATAAGTGTTCAAATAAATTATATATATATATATATATATATATATGNAGCAGGTGAAACGATGTCTCTAGTGATCAGATAAGTGTTCAAATAAATTATATATATATATATATATATATATATGTATATTTCATTTGGCAAATGATTAGGAAATATGTTTACTTATGGATAANTATATATATATATATATATATATATATGTATATTTCATTTGGCAAATGATTAGGAAATATGTTTACTTATGGATAATTAATGGGTTTGCATAATTGCAATTGAGGGGAAAAATTTGTTAACAGACTTCATTTGAGAATACAGGCTAGAAATAAAAGATATTTTGTATGCTTAAAGTAAAAATGTTAAGCAGTTTTACTGGCGGAGGCTTAGAGCAATTGTAAACGATATTATTAGGGAAATGAAAAAAAAATTGAAGAAAAACCATTTCAAAAAAGCGTGACTTCTAGGAACTGTAAGATATATACATATGTTTATATATAAAATTTGTATTTTGAAGCAATATATTAACTTACGTTTTTAATTTGGTCGAGCTTTAGTGGTCTCTAAATTAATGATGTACTGAAGAATTTTAAAAGTAATGTTTTTATATATACAGAAAGTCCCTTTTATCTTGACCACCCATAATAACTCCGTACCGGAGCTCCAAATGAAAAAGTGTTTTATACAAAAATTGTATAACTAAAAAAGGGGAAATCATGCTGCTGGGTAGTCCGCCTTATACNAATGAAAAAGTGTTTTATACAAAAATTGTATAACTAAAAAAGGGGAAATCATGCTGCTGGGTAGTCCGCCTTATATAATTATTTATTAGTAAGGAGTACTGATATCGGTTTTTAAATTACACCATGAATATATTTATAAAAAGTTCAATGAAGCTCGGCAAGGCGTATTTTAAAATGTATCACAATGAACCAGTCTAACAAACAGATCTTAAAGACCGCCACAGGCATTGGGGCTCATAAAGGTTCATGAAGACCTGTTATGTGATGCCTTGCGGGACGATTGCGCTGCATGGTACAGTACAGCATGACGTTGACGCTCTCCATTTGATGTAGAGGTGACATGTAAACATTACAGGTCCCCAGAGTTGCGTTCCCCATTCCACAGAGGTTGCGCTTAGAGGAAATAAAGGAACACACATGACGTGACGACTACTCAATCNAATGAAAAAGTGTTTTATACAAAAATTGTATAACTAAAAAAGGGGAAATCATGCTGCTGGGTAGTCCGCCTTATACAATTATTTATTAGTAAGGAGTACTGATATCGGTTTTTAAATTACACCATTAATATATTTATAAAAAGTTCAATGAAGCTCGGCAAGGCGTATTTTAAAATGTATCACAATGAACCAGTCTAACAAACAGATCTTAATGACCGCCACAGGCATTGGGGCTCATAAAGGTTCATGAAGACCTGTTATGTGATGCCTTGCGGGACGATTGCGCTGCATGGTACAGTACAGCATGACGTTGACGCTCTCCATTTGATGTAGAGGTGACATGTAAACATTACAGGTCCCCAAAGTTGCGTTCCCCATTCCACAGAGGTTGCGCTTAGAGGAAATAAAGGAACACACATGACGTGACGACTACTCAATCNAGTTGCGTTCCCCATTCCACAGAGGTTGCGCTTAGAGGAAATAAAGGAACACACATGACGTGACGACTACTCAATCAGTCATCCGTGTGCAGTCAAATACAGTACACTGCAATGTTAGAGTTGTCGTAACGGAAATATACTCTGACAGCAAGAAGGTAGAAATGCTGCTCAACTATGGAGAACGTAAGTTAGCAAATTAATGTGTTCATATTATGTTACAGTACTGTGTAGTGTGTTCAAATGAGTTGTACTGAAACACGCACACAAGTGTGTTATTGCCATTACCAAAAACTTGGTTTCCTCACACGTCATTCATTCAGTTGAAGGTCGGCGTAATGCTAGTCAGGCAGAGAAATTCAACAGGGAACCGATACCCTGACAAGACCTTACCGCCCAGACAGATGTTTTCCCGTTTAGTTGTGAAGCTTTGAGAAACGGGCAATTTGAACCCATAGCAACGCAATCGTCGTAGAAATCGCACAGATGAAGCTGCTGAGGTTGCTGTTCTCGCTGCTGTAGCACACGTCAGTACACGCCAAGTTGAAGCCAAAATTGGCATTACCAAAAACGAGTGCACATAGCTTACGTAAGCATAATACATTCCATCCCTATCATGCACAGTTGCGTAAAGAATTACACATGAATTTTTTTCCAGAATAGCGAAGAGCTCAGTCAAAGGCTTAGCATCAAATTATCGCAAATCCGAACTTTTTTTAGGATGTTCTTTATGCCGATGAAACGCCATTCTCCACCGCGGGCCAAGTGAATACGAGGAACATACATTATTGGGCCGCCGATAACCCACGATGTCTTCGATAGGTGGACCATCAGCATAAATGGAAGAGTTAACGTCTCGTGTGGAGTGGTTGGCAATAAGGTCATAGGGCCTTATTTCGTGAATGGTAACCAAAACGGCAGGGAGTATGCCGTCTTCATACAAACAATTATTCCTGGTCTTCTGGAAAAGAAACCCATAAGAAATAGAGTGATAATGTGGTGCCAGCACGATGGATGACCAGCACATAATGCCATGTATCCATGTCGTGTTGTGGACCGAAAATATCCTGCTAGGTGGATTGCTCGTGGAGAACCAATTCAGTTGCCTGCTCAGTCACCTGACTTTAACCCCGTGCACTTTTTTCTTCGGGATTACCTCAAAGCCACTGTCTATCGAGATATTCCAACAACTCCAGAGAACATAAGAGGAACGTATTGTGCGTGCTTGCAATGCTCTTCANCCCGTGCACTTTTTTCTTCGGGATTACCTCAAAGCCACTGTCTATCGAGATATTCCAACAACTCCAGAGAACATAAGAGGAACGTATTGTGCGTGCTTGCAATGCTCTTCAGCAGGTAACACTGGAAGAATCAGTATTTTCACTCATCCAGCGACTGAAATTGTGTATCGCTGCCAATGGTCGCCACTTTGAACATCTAATTTGAATGTTCTATACCTCGCAGTACCCATATTGATAGTACTACAAACGGACAGTAGAGATCAAACTTTCTGTGTCTTATTTAATGTTCATGCCATGAAAGTGCACATTGTGCGACATGTTTTAATAGGCTTTGACAAGCTTCCTTGAACTTTTAACCAATATATACTTTGTACCATTTAAAAAACAGATCTTAATGCTCGTATCTCACTTATAAATAATGCTGTAAGGTTGACTTTGAAGAAGTATGATTTTCCCTTTTCAGTTATAACATTTTTGTATGAAAAACCTTTTCATTTGGAGCCACGGTACGGAGTTATTGTGTGTGATTAAGAAAACTGGCACACCTTTCACACACACACACACATAAATAACATTTTCAGAGAATAAAACAACATATAAGCTAGGATAAATTTTCTTCATTCAAGGAGAAACCTCGGTATTGTGCAAGTGTAGAAAAAAAAGCCACAAATAATTATTAGTTTACGTGTAGCCTATACTTTTTTAGTTCGTTAGGATTTTTAAAAGAGAGGGCGGATCTGGCTGGTACACCTTTTATTTTTCTGCTCCTTATTACTTGCGTGTCAAGTAATAACAGGCTGATACAAGTGGTAGAATTTTGATAATCTTCATGAAACTAAAATGGAAGTCCTTATTTTAGAAAATCATTAAACCCAGTAAACAACACTATTTTAGTACATAAAGCACAGTTCACAGTAAAGAATGAATTTAGTGAGTTACGACTGATGGTAAACAATCAGCATGGTGGTGTCTCGATCGCTGGGTACCGCATCATTTTAAAACTTCTTTCCAGCTGTTAAAAGCAAATGCAGTTATCACATGTGTGCCGACGATCGACAGTTGTATCTTCCAGCCCCCTTAAGTGATATAGAGTGATTAATAAATTATATTTATGAAGACCTTAATACTTTTGCATGTGCGGTCTGCTTGTAACGGATTATGTCTTAATCCAGTAAAAACTCAATATATATTCTTTCCTTACAAGAGAATTCTTAAAGAATGTCTTACAACACCATTANTCTTAATCCAGTAAAAACTCAATATATATTCTTTCCTTACAAGAGAATTCTTAAAGAATGTCTTACAACACCATTAGGCACAATAAAAATCACCGAATCTTCAATACCTTTTCGTGTTCGATTCCCGGTGGGGTCGCTCGCGGATTTTCGTATGAATCGTGCCGGACGATATCGCTTGTCGGCGGATTTTTCCCGTTTCCCCCGCCCTTGCATTCCGGCGCTGCTTCATACTCACCTCGCTTCACCCTCATCGGCTCTTAAGACCTTGATGTTAAGAGCCACCCAAACCTCTTTGCTCACTGATTTTCAATACGCAATCACTCCACGCGTTCGAAATCACCTCACCAGCTGACTATTTATTTCCGCAAATCAGACTCAAATACGAGGTAATTTACCGTTTCTTTTGCTCGAGCGTGGAACTGCCTACCAACCAATGTGCAGAACTCCGAACTCGCGGCTTTCAAATGCGGTGCACCCCAACAAACAATTATATCAAGACGATGAGACCAGAAACTAAAACAGATTACGTAATTTACTGCCCGGTCTGAATTGTTTATATATGAAGATTCTTAAAACTATGATAAACTAATATTCTTGGGAACTATTATTTTTGCTTTTTTTTTACATTTATTAAAGTTAATTTATGAAGGGAAAACTATGAAATTTAAATGTACTTTATTTTAAATTGCTTGTCCTTAGTGTATTGATCACATTTATTGTCATCGACATTGTTACTAATTGTAGTTGTAGTATTCTGTACTGTTCTAAGGGGTCGCGGTGGTGTAACGGTTTGACACCTTCGCTTCTCACTAAAACGAACCGGGTTCAATCCCCGGCCGGGTCACTCCTGGATTTCCGCAAGTGAGAATCGTGCCGGAGGATGCCGCTGGTCGGCGGGTTTTCTTGGAGATCTCCGATTTACCCTGCCCTTGCATTGCGGTGTTGCTCAATACTCACATCGCTTCACCCTCATCGGCTCTCAAGACCTCGATGTTAAGGGCCTCCCAATTATATTCACTCACTTACTCACACTACTGTTATATTGTAATTTACATCGGTATGATACTTTTAATTGTAACAAAGGCTTAATGCCTTAACTTATCAATTACATAATTAAAATAACTTGTTTTTTATTTGAAATAAATGTAACCACACAACGTTCGAGCATTGCCGTGTCGACCTGAAGCTGCATCTCAAATGAAAAACATTGTTTTAGCGTTTTCTGTGTGGTCCGCAACTACGCTAATCAAAAGCTGGCGTAGAAGGCTGACGAATCCTTGGCAGATACCATTGTTTATTTATTAAGTGCAGTGGTGCGGGATGGCGACTGCTGGCGTCGAATATCGGCCGCGCGTGATATATACGTGAGTGTCGCGGACGCGGACTGCTCTCCGGTTTGACCGACGCCCTGGCGCCAATTTCCGCACCTACCTGAGCGGCGGAGGCGGAACTACGGGCTTCTGTCAGCCGGCTCGAGGGATATGTTACCTCGCCGAGAGTGACAGCGGATGCTGGTTTTCAGGCAGCTGTTACGACCAAACGTAAAGCACGTGAAATACAGGAGTTCAAGCAGTAAGTTAACTAGAGAGATGACTAGCCGTTCTCGGTTTTCAGCCCAAAATAACGGGCTTTTTTACCTTCCACACAATTCATTAATTATTTAGACAGTAAATTTTATGCAAAAGTCAATAAACCACCAGTTTATATACATTTTTAGATAGAGAGCCATCGTAAGAAATTATATCTTACATTAACTATGAGCGGAAAACATATACCAAAAAAATCCTGGTTTCTGGTTTACAAAATCCATTTTGCAGAGAAAGATTAAGATAAATTCTGTATAAAATATGGCGATAGGTGTGGTTTCGTGCATGCATATGTTTGTGTGCCCCCTAGAAATTTTTACTAATATTTTAATTTCATAAAATTTTGTTACACCCTTTCCCCGCCTATAATTCGTAGGACTGTCATTTAGATTTACTTTTCATTTAACATACTACTTCCAAGATAATGACGGAATTACTGGCATATAAACTACGCAAATATTTGGAATAAACAGCTAGTGAATTACAAAGAATCAAATTCCAGCATTTATTAGAAAAATCAATATTTTATCTAATACTGCGTTAAAAATAACACAATTCTCCAAACCTTATAGTTGATATCTTTGTACTAGTAAGTCCTGTTTAAAAAATGGACAAACTAAGGTTCACAACCAACGTCAATCAATGTGAATTTGCAAGATCGTAATTAAAAATTATAAGTTAGAAGAAGATTTATGCATCTTCTGAGTTTGCACATTGCTCAGATCTTAAATTTCCATAGGTTAAAAACGCATTTTCCCTTTAATACCCACTTCAATTTAAAAACGATATTTACGTGAAACATGAAGGCACAGTTAAATGAATTTTGACAAAATTCCACTTCTTCACAATCATCTACTAAAAATATTAAAGAAAACTAGAAGCCATGTTGTAAACGACTTCAGTTTATGTGTTTGTGACTACAGTTTATCAGTTTTTCTTTGCCACAATATTTACAGTAGTGTGTTTTCCAAGTATAAGTGCGCCTAGAAACATATTAGTTGGCGTCACTTTAAGGCATTTTCTACATCGAGGTCACTTTTATTAGGCGAATGAACTATGTATATATATTGAGGGAACGGTTTTATCGTTTACAAAATTACAAGGTCATTTGATTATCCGAAAATAAAAAAAAAACGTTCCTCAATGTTGCTTTACATATATTAAATATTTATCTGCCCCTGATTGAGACAAATACTTTTACGATTTTTCTCAAAGTCAGTGGGCGAAACCAGATCTTAATAAAATAAAAGAGTTAATTATTATTTTCTAATATATTTACAATAGTTATAAAGATAATGCTCTCGTCTCAATATATCACAATAAATGTATATATATTGCTATTTACAATTATAAATCCAATCAACACAACTTACAATAACCTCAAATATATTAATATAATTAAATAACTAAAATCATTCCCAATAAACATAGTATCAAAACTTATTGAATTACTTTATAAATTACATTTCCATATTTGACAGTTCCAATATTCACAATAAAGTCCGTATCATATGTCCATACAGTCCCACCTCAGTTTAGTCCAGATCCCAACAGACCACAAAGTTCTAGAGTTCTCCGAGCACCCTCATGCACATTAGCCTTTCACGTCCTCTCATCCATTCACACCATAAACACCTCGTCCGCCGTCGTCTCGCAATCTCCCCTCGTCGTCCGTCACCTTCACCGGTGTCCCTTGCGCACTAGACTTCGCCCAATTACCGCACTCAGCAATAGACTTCTACCAAAATACTGCCAACCGTCCAGCTGTTGCTCTATCTAAAGTGTCGTCTACGATCGCCCAGAAATTTCTCAAAATTCTGCATTACGCCGAGGGTCTTAGTTCCAAGAATATTCTTGCGCATCCTCTAAGGGTCATAGGTTTCCCCGGCAGGGGGAGGAGGGGGCGTGATGCTAGTCAGGTCAGCTGTCAATCATTCTCGGCAGCCCGACGACATGACTGCTAGCGGGTCTTCCTGGAGGGAGGTGAGTGTCTAGTTGGGTCACTCCCCACAGAGTCAAGATCGCGCATTGTGCTCGCGCCTCGTGCGGCTGTCGGCGTGTAAAAATGTAATGTGGTGTGCTGCAGTGTTACTACAGTTCGTATGCTTTTATGTTGTTCTTCACAGGTATTCCGGAACTATGGGTTTGTGTATAAGTCATAAGTATATAAAAATACTTATATTTTACTGAAGGGGATTTTTAACAATGCGGTATATAAAATATAGTGCTATAAGTGAAATAAAGAACCTGTTGTATTTAGAAACAATGTTACTTGAGAATATAAATATAACTCTGCGGAATGGCGAAACTAAGACATTTAAGAAGATATAATTTCTCACTGAGTTCGAAATACATCAGAACATTTTCGAGTAGCTAAAACAAAAACTAATTTGTACACTTTACCTATAAACAATTATATATATATTAATTTTAGGTACGGATCACGAAGAATGTCGATACAGTCGAAGGGCCTGAGAATGGCAGTTTTTGCCTATACCTGGCTGGAAATTTGCGGAAGTTAATTTTCCATGCTAGGTGTAAGAATTTTACAATATATGTATATACTAAAATTTACGATATGAGGAAATCGTTAATTATTTTACGTTTTAACAAAAATTAACAAGCGTCCGTTGTCGCAGCAATATAAATGTTCAGTGAGACTCAATACAATAAGTACCAGTGAAGGTAACAAAGATAAATTGTTACCCAACATTTAAAACATTGAGTACGCACTGTTACGAGTAGTGATCAGGCCTCAGCTGATCAGCCTGTCTGATCACATCTTCACTTATTTATCCAGGACACGGACCGTGATTGCTGAAAATAGTTATGAAATTGCAAACCACACAAAACTCTCCACCGGCCAGTAAACGGGGTCAACGCAGCCGATATAGGGCAGTGTAGTCCGTGGGTGGTGCCTTTGTAGTCGAGCCATTGGGACGAGAAGAGAACTGAAGATGGATGTGTCCGGCCGTCGANAGTCCGTGGGTGGTGCCTTTGTAGTCGAGCCATTGGGACGAGAAGAGAACTGAAGATGGATGTGTCCGGCCGTCGACTTCCTCTATCTTAATCAGCCTCAGGAATCATAAGCAATGTGGGGACTCTCCAATTATACTTTACGGAGATTATAGGTGGTTAAATATTTATAACACTTTTAAATATAAATTAAAATTGATAACCCATCATCTCAATTTAGGAATAAAATTGTTTACATTTAATTATCAAATATTATTCGAACTTAAAAAGCTTCAGAATTTCCCACATTTTCCTAGCCACATAATTATAATTATAAACAATTTAACTCACGCATCTAATTCTACTGATTTCAGTTAAGAAGTAAAATGTTTTATGTGCATTCAATGTAGTAACATATAACTCTGAAAGTGATACATAATGCCGAACCCATTTCAATAACATTCACTTTCNTGTGCATTCAATGTAGTAACATATAACTCTGAAAGTGATACATAATGCCGAACCCATTTCAATAACATTCACTTTCATATCATGCTAATTCAATACAATTTTAAATGTTACATCATATTGCAGTAGGATACTGCTGTGCACAGATACAGGAATATAATTTTATTGTGCAATATCATTATTCAACATAATTTTAAGATAAGTTCCCTGATATGTGTAGAAATAAGGTATGACTGTTTCTGTAAGATTTTAATATTCTATCCTCAAGACAGTATTCTGTTATTAGTTGCCATATTAAAAGAAAAAGGTGCAGGTAGTAAAGACCGCACGACGTTATCCACTTCTTGCGTGGCATGCCTTTTCTCACCCCCCAGCCCCACCCCCTTCACATTTCGCATGCTCCTTTTCTCGCCCTGTCAGCACTTCCCTCGACAGCTGTCGTGCCAAGAAACACCTACCCCCCACCCCCTTCACTAATGTTCATGTCATCATTATTCACATCAGCACCTTCCTCCAGGGCTTGATGACCGATGATGTTTACAAAACAAGCGTGCAGAGTGCGCTGTGCAATAGTATTACTCCACACCTGCTTTAAACTTAAGTTTACTGTTCTAAAATTAAGTTCCCAATACCCCCAATATGCTGATGCACTTCCCACAATCCACAATCCATTGCCATACGGACGTAGGGCAGAATTAATTCCGTAAGTTTCATGCATTATTGCGATTCACGGACTTAGCTCATTACCCGGGGCTTTCGGATGTGCTGAATTGCGCGCAGTCCTGAAGTGGATATGCAAACTGCTAAATTGCTTAATCTGTTGTGAGATGGAAGCTGGGGTGACATGTGAAGGCTATTCTACTTAATGGACAATTATGATGATGCTGACCCTTTTCTGCTCGCTTCTGCCCCAGTAGAGTGTAGCCTTATCCAGGAGGTCACACCTCACGTTTCGCGTGAAACGCGGAGAATTCTTTGGGCCTCTGGTGGAGTGGTGACCCGACCGGAAGGGCCTGTCTTCTGTGCTCTGCTGGCATTGAAAGAGTTGAGTCAGCGGGGCCGCAATCTGATGATGTTTTGGACTTTTTCTCTGAGGTCCATCTATACTACACAAAGCAGAAGTGTACCGTGAGGGCACTTTCTGTTTGACCTCCCTAGTGTGAGTCATTGAGTGCAGATTTCCTCAACTCCCCATATGCTTGCTCTTTGTGTGTGAAAGTAATATTGCTATTCATATTTATTTAATATTCGTTTCATCTCTTTTAATTTCTTTTTATATATTATACCCTAGAACTCTCTTGAATAATCTGTGGGTTTATGTACTGTCCAATATATATTGTCGTTAATTAAAAATAACATTTATTCATTCTGAGTTTTATTCGCGCACATAGCTACCTGTATACTAGGCTTTACTTTCAAAACAGTAATTTAAATACATCTTTGTACCATAAGTAATATTACACATACTGCCAGAGTAATATTTTTGCTAAAGCCAATTCAGAAATACTGCAGGTCCCAACATAAATTTTCCAAGATCGAAAACACCCTTAAAAAAAAAATTTAATCTAGATTTATTTAATGAATAAATATATCCCACCATAAAACATAGGGCCCTATTAATCATTTAAAATTAAATATAATTAAGTTTTTTCAACAAACTGTGTAGGAATTTGGTTAAGATATTTCTTTATGAGTTTCAGAACAACAGTACTGCATGTAATGACCAGCAGCAATCAGTTTGACGTCATGAACCTTCTAGTCTACAGTCCCGCTGGAGTATGACGAAAACAACAGCCACGGTAGCAGCACATCCGATGTCATATGCGAGACGACATCAGGCGTGCACATGATTCCAACACTGTCAGCTCCATCGTTCACGAAGCTCACGGGTAATATAAAGCAAACCACAGGTAAACAGCCATTTTTTAAAATAACCACTGAAAATTTACACCCTGCAGGCAAAAAGAACATTTAACAGAAATATACATAACACGCTTTACATTCTTTACTTAAAACATCAGTACTTTCTCAACACTTAAAATGTTTTAAAGTTAAACAGTGATTGCTAGCACGCCGCCAAGAAAAAATTGTAAGTCATCATAATATATACGAATTAATAATAAGAAATAATGATAGTTACAAAAACAAAGTATTTTTTTTAGCCAAAAATAACAGATTTTTTATTAGTTTTGATTTATAAACATTTAATTTCATTTATATTAGTATAGTTTATAGAGTCAACTCACAATTTTAACGTGACCGTACAAAAAAAATGTAGTAATACATTTAATTATTGATGATTATTTCCATTCTAGTAAAAAATCATTTTAGTCCCCCAAGCTTTATTATTATACAATAATACACATATGCAGACAGAATTTATACATACATGAACAAAAATTTGGTAATCGAAATTTCTTACTATAATCAATAATTACTGTTTTTACAGGATATTAAATTAAACCAGTGGATTAGTATATACTGCAGTAGAAAATACATATCAGTATGTTTATTTCAAGTTTCCTTACAGTCCCTTCTTGAATATTGAAAGGTAGTTGAAAAACAGCTGCACCTTCGTTTTCTTTTCATACGAACTGAAAGTTTTAAATACTTAACTAAACAACATTATATGTTTTGATATCATCCTATCCATATCCTACCACCGTGACGTCACGAACACTTCAGTAGAATAGTCTAGATTATATTGCATTATCCTGTCTGTAGTGTTTTGTCATGTGTAATTTTACAGAAAATGTATAGTTATGTACAACCCAAAACAATTCATTTGCTGGGAGAGAACACTTAGGTTTTCCTAGGTCAATACATTTGCATTTACATTTTACTTCTATTGTAATAATTAATACAGAGTTTTGGAATTTTAAAGTCCTTACAAATAATTTATTGTAATTAACGGTTCATGCCACATAGTGTCAGTGTTAGGGACTCACAACCTGAAGAAAGGCTGACCCGGTCGCGTACCGCCACGGGGCGTCTGTCGCGCTCGTATGTAAGACAACATTGCACACCCCAGGAAAAATTAAATTCATGGCCCACAAGGCCACTGGAAACACACATCAGAGCGTTTGTTCGGCCCCCCTTGCCCGAGGACTGCACAAAAGCAATAGCTACTCCGTTTACTATAAGTCCTTTAAAAAATCCTACCATAGTGAAGAGGACTTCAACACGATCCATATTCCTACTGCCACAATATTAACCCCGCAACTCCCAATCATCTACATAATCCACATGGACTCTAGGGCGAGATGAAGGTATCTCGCTAGTAAACCCTGGGGGAAAATTTTTCAGTTGTGATCAGGCCTTAGCTGAGAGTCCCGCCTGATCACATTTTCACTTATTTATCCAGGACATAAGCCGTGATTGCTGAAATTAGTTATGAAATTGCATATTAGAGAAACCCCTTCACCGGCCAGTAAACGGGGACAACGCAGCAGATATAGGACAGTGTAACCCGTGGACGGTATCTTCTGTCGTCGGGCCATTGGAACGAGAAGACCACAGAAAAAAGGTGTGTCCGGCCGTCGACTTCCTCCATCTTAATCAGCCTCCGGAGTTATAAACAATGTGGGTACTCTCCAATTAGACTTTACTCAGATTGTGGCTGGTTAAATTTTTGTAATTTAATATAAATTAATATTTCAGTGGATTTGTGTAGCTCTTCCCGTGCATATTAAATGATATTTATATTAAAATAATATTGTACAACCTTAATATAAAAATACCATTTTAGGTAGTTTTAATTGCATAACTCTTATAAATATCTAGCATTGTCCCTATTGACCCATTAAGGTATGGTGATGTACAATAAAATCATATCTTAAGAGCACAAGGAGAAAACTGTAAAAAATTAAAGTTTGTCCGGAAAAAAGGAACAGTTTATACAACCCCCAATTCATACCATAAAATGCTAATTAATAATTCCACTCATTAACTAAAAACAGCAAAGTGAAGGAGTATCAACAGTAAGGTCTGAAAAAAAAATTAAAAATATTCCTGTCTCAAAAAAACATTGGCTAAAGGGTCATATTAAGGCTTGTACGTATGCATGCACGCAAATCCATATTGTTACATGCAATCTGCTTTGCATCCCGCGCCAGCAAGTAAAAGTGAAGGACAGCATTTATATGATAACTGCGGCTGCAAATCAATGGAATGTTTTGAACTACAGGCACGTGATAAACGAAGAAACACGTATCTATTACCAAACAGCGAGTCGACACGATAAAACTTCTGCAGCGCGCGCTGCTGACCTAGGTTGTATTAAGTTTCTGCGTCTATCTAAGAAATTTTCAATTTGTTTACTGCCCTAGATTCTGTATGCATGACTAGGGGTGCGTCGAACTTATCAGGTTAATGCCAACAGAGTATAAATATTGCGACTGGACTCTGGGCAGAGAGTTGAGTTGTTGTTTAATGAATAAGTGGCTGAGTTTTAGGGACAGACGACGAGCGGCGGGAGAAGTGGCCAGAGGAAGGGAAATCTGCGACTACGAGTATCAAGCAGTGAAGTTTGCGGCTGGCAGGCTGGAATATTGGACTAGATGCGTTAGTGAAAGACATTACGAATGATGGCAACAGACAGACTGAATGTGTGTTAATGAAGAGTATGAGTTTATAGACTATAACCATACAGCGACGTTAAGAAGGACGTCAATTAGAATTGAATATACATTATATATTGCTCTCAGTATGAAATAAAAAGAGTAAGTGTGGAGATAGATTATTGAATGCTGTAAATAATTATTGTAATTGTATTATTTGTTGGCCGCAAAATTAAGACTGTTTTCTGCAACCATCGCAGTGAATGTTAACTAGAAAATTGTGTACAGAACTGAAAGCACTGCGAGTATTATTTGAAGAGTTAAGTAACCAAGTGAGCGCAAGTGCAAATAGCTTGAGGGAAGATATAAAACGTGAAATTGTTAGTGTTAATAGATTAATAAATATAAAAGCGGATAAGGAAGACAGGAAAATAGACTCCGTAAATGAAAATGTAGACAAGAAATTAGATCATGCATATACGAATATAGAAGGGATTAGTGAGCTAGTGAATACAAGAATTGGCAGAGTGGACGAGATAATTGACTGTGTAGATGAAAGAATGGAAAGTGCCAGTGGGAGAGTGGACAGTATAAATAATGAAATGAGGTTATGAAAAAGGAATGGCTGGAATTTGTTCAACAGCAGAATTCTACCCTCACCACATCTGTAGCCAAAAAAAGTGGGTAAGTAGTGCAAACCTTAGACAACGCAACAACCTCGGAGGATAGTCAACATCTCTGCAGCATTGGTGTCGCACAGCCAGGAGTGGGTAAAGTGGTCTGAATTACGCCCACCCCTTACGATGGCCAGACTTTTTGGTGGGAGTACCAAAACCAATTTGAAATAGTCGCCACCCTGAATGGCTGGTCAGACAAAAGCGGGCTTACCACCCCGCGGCTGCACTGATAGTCCCTGCACTGAGAAGGNTTTACAAAACAAGCGTGCAGAGTGCGCTGTGCAATAGTATTACTCCACACCTGCTTTAAACTTAAGTTTACTGTTGTAAAATTAAGTTCCCAATACCCCCAATATGCTGATGCACTTCCGACAATCCACAATCCATTGCCATACGGACGTAGGGCAGAATTAATTCCGTAAGTTTCATGCATTATTGCGATTCACGGACTTAGCTCATTGCCCGGGGCTTTCGGATGTGCTGAATTGCGCGCAGTCCTGAAGTGGATATGCAAACTGCTAAATTGCTAAATCTGTTGTGAGATGGAAGCTGGGGTGACATGTGAAGGCTATTCTACTTAATGGACAATTATGATGATGCTGACCCTTTTCTGCTCGCTTCTGCCCCAGTAGAGTGTAGCCTTATCCAGGAGGTCACACCTCACGTTTCGCGTGAAACGCGGAGAATTCTTTGGGCCTCTGGTGGAGTGGTGACCCGACCGGAAGGGCCTGTCTTCTGTGCTCTGCTGGCATTGAAAGAGTTGAGTCAGCGGGGCCGCAATCTGATGATGTTTTGGACTTTTTCTCTGAGNATTCTGTGAGGTCCATCTATACTACACAAAGCAGAAGTGTACCACGAGGGCACTTTCTGTTCGACCTCCCTAGTGTGAGTCATTGAGTGCAGATTTCCTCAACTCCCCATATGCTTCCTCTTTGTGTGTGAAAGTAATATTGCTATTCATATTTATTTATTATTCGTTTCATCTCTTTTAATTTATTTTTATATATTATACCCTAGAACTCTCTTGAATAATCTGTGGGTTTATGTACTGTCCAATATATATTGTCGTTAATTAAAAATAACATTTATTCATTCTGAGTTTTATTCGCGCACATAGCTACCTGTATACTAGGCTTTACTTTCAAAACAGTAATTTAAATACATCTTTGTAACATAAGTAGTATTACACATACTGCCAGAGTAATATTTTTGCTAAAGCCAATTCAGAAATACTGCAGGTCCCAACATAAATTTTCCAAGATCGAAAACACCCTTAAAAAAAAAATTTAATCTAGGTTTATTTAATGAATAAATCTATCCCACCATAAAACATAGGGCCCTATTAATCATTTAAAATTAAATATAATTAAGTTTTTTCAACAAACTGTGTAGGAATTTGGTTAAGATATTTCTTTATGAGTTTCAGAACAACAGTACTGCATGTAATGGCCAGCAGCAATCAGTTTGACATCATGAACCCTCTAGTCTACAGTCCCGCTGGAGTATGACGAAAACAACAGCCACGGTAGCAGCACATCCGATGTCATATGCGAGACGACATCAGGCGTGCACATGATTCCAACACTGTCAGCTCCATCGTTCACGAAGCTCACGGGTAATATAAAGCAAACCACAGGTAAACAGCCATTTTTTAAAATAACCACTGAAAATTTACACCCTGCAGGCAAAAAGAACATTTAACAGAAATATACATAACACGCTTTACATTCTTTACTTAAAACATCAGTACTTTCTCAACACTTAAAATGTTTTAAAGCTAAACAGTGATTGCTAGCATGCCGCCAAGAAAAAATTTTAAGTCATCATAATATATACGAATTAATAATAAGAAATAATGATAGTTACAAAAACAAAGTATTTTTTTTAGCCAAAAATTTAAGATTTTTTATTAGTTTTGATTTATAAACATTTGATTTCATTTATATTAGTATAGTTTATAGAGTCAACTCACAATTTTAACGTGACCGTACAAAAAAAATGTAGTCATACATTTAATTATTGATAATTATTTCCATTCTAGTAAAAAATCATTTTAGTCCCCCAAGCTTTATTATTATACAATAAAGCACATATGCAGACAGAATTTATACATACATGAACAAAAATTTGGTAATCGAAATTTCTTACTATGATCAATAATTATTGTTTTTACAGGATATTAAATTAAACCAGTGGATTAGTATATACTGTAGTAGAAAATACATATCAGTATGTTTATTTCAAGTTTCCTTACAGTCCCTTCTTGAATATTGAAAGGTAGTTGAAAAACAGCTGCACCTTCGTTTTCTTTTCATACGAACTGAAAGTTTTAAATACTTAACTAAACAACATTATATGTTTTGATATCATCCTATCCATATCCTACCACCGTGACGTCACGAACACTTCAGTAGAATAGTCTAGATTATATTGCATTATCCTCTCTGTAGTGTTTTGTCATGTGTAATTTTACAGCAAATGTATAGTTATGTACAACCCAAAACAATTCATTTGCTGGGAGAGAACACTTAGGTTTTCCTAGGTCAATACATTTGCATTTACATTTTACTTCTATTGTAATAATTAATACAGAGTTTTGGAATTTTAAAGTCCTTACAAATAATTTATTGTAATTAACGGTTCATGCCACATAGTGTCAGTGATAGGGACTCACAACCAGCCAGGAGTGGGTAAAGTGGTCTGAATTACGCCCACCCCTTACGATGGCCAGACTTTTTGGTGGGAGTACCAAAACCAATTTGAAATAGTCACCACCCTGAATGGCTGGTCAGACAAAAGCGGGCTTACCACCCCGCGGCTGCACTGATAGTCCCTGCACTGAGAAGGCCACAACCTCTGCCGGAGAGACATCTACTTGAGTACCCCACACAGATGTCGGCCTTGGAGCTACATTTCGGCGACCGAATCCTGTGACATGCCCACCATGCGCAGCTGCGAAGCCACACCCAGCATCCAGGGGTGCCTCTGCAGGAGGTATGGCAAGATATAATGCTGCTCTCCCAACTATCTCTGGAAGGGTGTTCCGAGGAGGCGCGTGGCATCATCGCAGTCGGCTTCTTCATCGATGACATCGCCGTACGTCTTACTGCACCTCACAAAATGCAGGACGCCTTGGTCCGAACACAGGAGGTGGAGTCAACAAGACAGGAGGCCACACTTCGACGTCCAGCATGGGCAGAGAAACTGAATGAAGACGACGATGGCATCAAGAAGACATTGAATGAGATAGAGACGGCCATCAGGGACATCGCTTCCTGGATCTGTGCTACAGAGCATCGCCCTCCCCCAAACCCAAACGGCCGGATCGTTGGTCATGTGGACAGTCGGGGAACTTTAGAGCATACTGCTAACAATATCAGCAACAGCAGCAGAATAAGCAGCAGCGGGACAAAGGCAGCGAGAAGCAGGTGAGAATACAGCACATCTGGAAAACTTGTAATCACCGATCTTGAGGGGCGAAGGTCGGTGACTGCAGGAGGGAAGCCCCCAATGTTATTTCATGTATGGTCGGTAAATCAGGATTGGGATGCAATATTGGTGGAGGGGAGCCTGAATGATGTTCCTTGCCAGATGGTCGTCGAGACTGGGGGACTATAACAGTAGTAAGACCAGACATTCTCGGGCCTTCTCGCCAGTCATAGCCCGATGATAGTATATACCAGTGCTATTTCACTACAATAACAGGTAATAAATACCATGCCGGGTTAGTGGTAAGAGAAATTGATCCTGAAGCTTGGTGACTTTAGCATAGCGCACGATGTTTACATAGCAGAAATAGAGAATAAATATATTTTGGGGATTGATGTACTACATAGACTGGGGTGCTGTATCAATACTCGATTTGGTGCGCTAAGGTTAGGCAGCAGAGAGTTGGTGGTGTCAACACGGAATTATTTATCTTCCCCAATTAGCTACCCAGTTGTCTGTGGTTAACCGAATGTGCTGCCTGCTTCTAGTTAAATTGTCGTGAGTCAAGGAAAATTTGTGAGTCGTTTGGTTTTAATTGAGCCAGCAGAGGAGGTTGGAATCCTGCCAGGTAAAGTCGTTGTAGCAAGGACTTTGGTATCTTCTAATTCTGACAGTTGTTCAGTTATATTGATAAATATGTCAGATAGTGACATTCGTCTTGAGAAGGGGGCCAAGATGCATGTTTACAAGCAGGTGACAGAGGTACTGTTAAATATTCCAGACGATTTTAGAGTAAAAGAAGTATAATATAATATACCAGAAGTACTAGGGAAACTTCTAGAAAGAACGAAAGAAAATCTTAACTGGTGGAACGAGAAAACTGTCTTTGAACTACTGCAGAGAAAAATGGATGCCTTCTCATGTGAACCAAATTACATTGGAAGGTCTGATGTGACCTGCCACCACATAGATACAGGAGATACCAGATCCATAAAGGAGCCACCAAGACGACTGCTACTAACTTCGCACGAGGCAGTTGAGGGACTTCTGAAGGAATGAAGAATCTAGATATGATAGAATCATCAGTTAGTCCATGTTCATCACCCATAGTTTTTGTTAAAAAGAAAGGTGGCCCTCTGAGGTTTTCTTTAGATTATCGCAAGGTTATTAGTATGACAAAGAAAGACTCACATGCACTTCCAAGGATAGATGACACAGTTAAAAGCCTAGCAGATTCGCAATGCTTTTCTATTTTGAATATGAAGCGTGGGTACTAACAGTGCGAGTTGGCCTCAAAGGACCAAGAGAAGACTGCTTTTTGTGTCCAAGTGAAAGGAACCTGGCTGTTCAAAGTTATGCCTTTTAGGCCATGTAATGCTCCTGCTAACTTCGAACTTCTGATTGAAAAAGTCCTGCCTTTAGATATGTCAGGTATACATAGATGATACTGTTGTGACAGGAAGAATATTTGAAGAGCACATATCACGCTAAGACTCTGCATTCTAGAAAGTGGCCGCAACCCACTTCAAACTAGTTCTTAAAAAAGGCTATGTGTTACAAAAGAGAAAAAATAGCTTGGGACATGTATTTACAGCCTATGGAATTGAAAAACCCCCGAGAAGACCAAAGCAATAAGAAATTGGCTGATACCTACTTAAGTGCTGAGTTTTCTGGTATTATGTGCGTNACCCCCGAGAAGACCAAAGCAATAAGAAATTGGCTGATACCTACTTAAGTGCTGAGTTTTCTGGTATTATGTGCGTATTATCATCCATTCTCGTACCTGGGTTCGCTACGATCACCAAGCCACTACAAGAACTGACTGAGGCGAAAAGGAGATTTCACTGGACCACTGAGTGTGAAGATGCTTTTAGTAAACTAAAGAAAATTCTCCCTACATTCCTTGGTTTCCACACAAGTGAGGGTGTATTCATTTTGGACATTGATGCTAGTGATGACGGCATTGGAGCTGTGTTATCTCAGTTCCAATATGGGTAGGAAATACCACTAGTAATGCATTTCATTAAACCTGAGAGAAATTACTGTGTTACACGCAGGGAGCTTCTTGCCTTGGTCAAGGCAATTTCACACGTCCATCCATCCTTTATATTATACATTCTATTCTAAGAACATACCATGCTTCATTACGCTGGGTACTAAATTTCAAGAACCTCGAAGGTCAAATGGCCCGGTGGATACAGCATATTCAAAAATATGATTTTGAAATACAATGCAGATCTGAATGCTTTCACAGCAATGCACATGCACTGTGTAGGAGGCCGCGTGAGCCATGCTGTCGGTATTGCGAACGTCTCGAAGAAAAGAGTTGTGGATTGTTGAAGATCCAGAAGGCAAATATTCAATGTTATTGATTTTGTGATGGGTCACCTACCTGGAGTGATGAGGGTATTGAGAAAGATCTGTTTAATAATCTCTCTTTGATACCATTATATTAGTTGAAAGAAGCTGGCTGTCGGCCAAAATGGTAAGAAATATTGTGCCGTTTTTATTTGTTTGCACACAATGTTTTAGAGCAATTATTTTGTTTGGTAATTTTTTTTCTTTCCTTATATGTTACAGCTATTCGTTCCAGGATTCCACTGCCATATATAAGGCAAATTTTGATTTCATTAAAATATATTTGGTCTCTCCAATATGGCAGTCACTATTAAATATTTCGAATACGTCAAAAAGAAAAAGAAAGTTAAAGAGCAGGTTTCTTTTAAGTAAAATATATCATATTCTTTAATTCAATAAAAAATATTGTTTTTGTAATTTTAATCTTGAAAACATAAAGTATGACCTTTGAGCTGGCACTTTATTTCGAACACATTGTCATAATTAATCATAAAAATAATAATTCTTCTTTCAGTTATTACATCTTCAAAGCATAGTTTCTTAATTAACTTATAATAATGCTTATAAAATTAATAGTAGTTAATAAATTAAAAAAAAATCATAAATAAAATATATGATCATGTAATGAAACACTATCAACACGAATTCCACAGATCCTGGGGCCCCATTGAGGGAAGCCCATGATTATAAAAGTATTTTATAAAATTCTAGTTGTATTAAAAAATTATCTTTATCCCCTCAAAAAATTAACTGAATATGTAACGTTGTTTGAGCATTGTTTATAAAAATATGTGATAATTGTGTTCCCATCTCTATATTTCCGAAAAGAGATAATGCGTACTGAGCTGAAAATGTTATTTGTTTAAGATACACTGAAGAGCCAAAAAAACTGTTATAGTCTTGCGTATGCAAATAACAGAGGTATGGAACCAATCAGAGTAACGCGATGCGGTGTCGGCAGCTAGATCGGTTACTGCTGCTACAATGGTAGGTTATCAAGAGTTAAGTGAATTAGAACGTGGTGTTATAGTCGGCGCAGAAGAGATGGGACATAGCATCTCCGAGGTAGAGATAACATTTGGATGTTCGCGTACTACCACTTCACGTGTGTACCGTGAATATCGGGAATCCTGTAAAACTTCACATCATCGACATCGCTGCGGCCGGAAAATNCCACTTCACGTGTGTACCGTGAATATCGGGAATCCTGTAAAACTTCACATCATCGACATCGCTGCGGCCGGAAAAAGGTCGTGAAAGAACGGGACAAACGACGACTGAGGAGAATCATTAAACGCGACAGACGTGCAACCCTTTCTCAAATTGGCGCAGATCCGATATTTGGACTGCCCTGCAGGAGTCATGGTGTGAATTGCCTCCTGCATACCTTCAGACATTAGTCGAGTTCATGCCNCCACTTCACGTGTGTACCGTGAATATCGGGAATCCTGTAAAACTTCACATCATCGACATCGCTGCGGCCGGAAAATAGTCGTGAAAGAACGGGACAAACGACGACTGAGGAGAATCATTAAACGCGACAGACGTGCAACCCTTTCTCAAATTGGCGCAGATCCAATATTTGGACTGCCCTGCAGGAGTCATGGTGTGAATTGCCTCCTGCATACCTTCAGACATTAGTCGAGTTCATGCCACGTCGTTTTGCGGCACTTCTGAGTGCTCGGGGGGCCCTACACTATATTAGGCATGTGTTTCAGTTTTTTTTGGCTATTCAGTGTAATTTAAAATAAATTTACCTCATCCAAGAATCTCATTAATTTTTAATTTATTTATTTTACCGTGTTGCAATAATTTTGTGAGCTATTGCATGCAAATATATTGTGAGGAAGCCAGGAATCATTTAGCTCAACATACGTTTCTTTAGATTGCCTTTGCTTAAACCTTTCTTAATATGAAAACACATCTATGTAACCATAGATTCACGCCTTAGGCCTTACCCTACCAACGGGGGTCGGGCTGTGTATGTACCAGTCCTAGGTGAGAATTAATTTTCCTACTTTTGGTTGCTGTTTACCCCAATTACCTCAGTAGATGCGATTAGATGTGGTATCAGGTCTGCGTGGTTACTTTAGATGTATTTTGTTTTAGGGGTTGTGCATTTTAGTAATAATGCTACCCCTACCCTCTTGGAAGGTCATGTGTATGTGGTGCATGCATGCATGGCTAATTAAACCTTTTCGTAGAATTGAATTCATTATTATTAATAACAATATTATTGTGTTATTGTGTTTGTATTGTTCTTTGTTTTTAACCACGGCTGTCACTGTGCATGAGTTTTTGGTTAAGGATGAACTTAATTATGAATGTGCTTGACGAGAGGCCATCTCATCTGAAAACACAGTAGCTGCTCTCCAAAAATTCCTGCCCTCTACGTTTCAGGCAGAAGCGCCGGTGGACTATAATGATAATGATTTGGATGTTGAATCAAAGTATAATGCATGTGCTACAAAGATTGTGATCCTTTAAGATCTTTATAATAACGTTGTTAATGATTATCCTGTTCAGTCATTTTCCAGAGTAAAGTGTAGATTGGCACATCTTTGTAGGCGAGTAAACAACTTATTGACCAAACAAGTAGATAACTCGCCTGATGTGCAAAAGTCTTCCCTGTGTAACATTGTACAGCAGGTCTAAAATCTGCTTTCTAGTATTTGTAAACCTGAACAACAATTTTTTTCTACAGGAAGCTACTGCTGCTACATCCCTTCATTTTGTGGAGTCATTTGCCTCACTTGGCATTAGCGCACCATTTACTTGCCCGATGGTGTCTTCCGCTATTAACATGGGTGGCCACATCCCTGTTTGTACCTCTGCTCTTGTTCCTCAGCCGTCAGCGCCAGTGTCTTGACAAATGTTGTTCACATCACCATCCACTAGTAGAAATGGTGATGTGGTTTTCACAAATACACTCAGTGTGGCTACCTCTGTGTTGAATCCACAGATGATTTCAATGGTTGTTAAATTAAAACAATGCAATGCTCTTCCTCAGCCTTAACTTTTAGAACATATATCCCTTTACCCAAGGTCCCCTGAGTGAGAGAACCAGTTTGGCTATTAATCAGAGTCTCTCGTTTGACAGATATCCCACACATATTTTAGGCTATTATGTTCCTTCCTATCTTTTCACGCACCAAAAACAAAAACTTTTTACCCGCTTACAGGCACCTGGTGAGTCATTATCTGTCTACATCAGTTATATTAAGGAATCAGCTAGAATTGTAAGTTTTGTATTACCTGAGATTGAAATTGTGGGCACCATTCTTGAAGGCCTGTCACATCAAGATAGATGTAGATTAGTTTTTTTTTGTGGAAAACTCACTACATTGTCCTAGTTGGACCAAATGTGTATTCATTCCCAGAATATTAGATATTCTGACCAAATATGTTTTAATCAGGCTTCCCGCATAATGAAAAATAAAAATTAATTAAAAAAGAAAAATTTCGGAAATAAAACACAAATCTGAGGTTAACCAAATTGATGTCAAAAGCTAAATCAGACACACACAAAGAACCTAATGATAATGAGAAAAGCTTCAAGGACCCTGACCTTTAGTCATCTTCCGGGAAGGAAATAAAACCACCAGGGTGATATTGTTGTGGCAAAATAGGTCACATTGCTCCCAGGTGCTGGTTTCCAAAAAACTAACCCAGCGAGCAGAAAATGTGAGTTGTTTTGCTCGCCAGTCAAGTTTGGGCAATGCTCAACACAATGCTCACGTATCACAGTCCATCAGACTATCGTATCTATTTTGACATATTTTCAGTCCTTGAGACACCAAGGAATGTCCCAACCTGGAAATTGTGTTGCTGGGGTCCATTTTTCAAATAATGTTGTTCAGAGCGTTAATACTCCTCGTGTTGAAGTAGTTCTGGGGGAGTTTTCATGTAAATGCATTAGTTGATTCAGGATCTGCAGTGCTATAATTTCTACCAAACTTTTCGAGGAATTGAAACAAAGAGACACGTGAAATCTATTGAACCTACCAAGCTTAGATGTTATACATCTTCTTGTGAGTCTTTGCCAATATCATGTGTTATTATTAAGTTAAAGATATCATGTTTTACCTGGTAGAGCAAATGTTTTGTGGTTGTACATGTTCTGTGGCTTTAGTTTTGACTTCATTCTTGAAGCTGGTTTTACAGCTTCTCGTGGAATGATTTTGCATATGCAAGGTAAGCATATCTACTTTAAGTTCAGACGTAAAGTAAAATTCATTTTGTTAACAGCGAGTCAAAGCAATGTCTTTCTTCTGAATTAAACCCTGAATTTGAATCCCAACCTTTTGGACATTTAAGGGATGAACAAAGTTTGGCATTAAAAGAATTGTGTGCCAAATTTCCTAAAGTACTTACCTCTAAACATGGATTTAAAGATTTTTTAGAATATTAATTTTAGTTAATTGATAAAAAAATATGTTAAATGTCATCCCTGTCGTATGCCCCCCCCCCTTTTTTCCAAAATTCAGTTTCTGGAGCAACAAGTACAGGATCTGATAGACAAGGGAGTTATCGAAATGTCAACATCCCAATATTCCAGTCCAGTTTTTCTGGTCTCAAAACCATATGTTAAAGATGACTACCATAAGATTAATCAAAAAATTCAAATAGAGTCTGTCCACTTGCCAGATTTACATTCATCTTTCCACTACATTGGAAAGGCTAAATTGTTTACTACGATTGATTTAAATGCTGCCTGTCATCAAATTCCATTGAATCAAGAATCCAAACAAGTCACTAGATTTGGAATTTCTTGGAGTTTATAAAAGTTTACTGGCGTAAGTTTTGGTTTAGCTACAGGTGCACAAGTTCCGACACGTTTACTGAATGTGATTTTTCACGATGTCAAGATTAAATTTGTCTAAAACGATATATATTATATGGTTATTTATTCTTAAAATTTTTACCATCTCCTCCAACATTTGAAATAGGTACTGCGACATCTGGAGAAGGCTGGGTTGACTATCAACCCCAACAAGGTGAATTTTGCGTTACTGGAAATTTCCTTGTTAGGGCACAAATTTTCGTCCAAAGTCATTTCTATTGATCCTGACCGCACTAAAGTAATACGCAAATTTCCACCACCCTACGATGTAAAGGGCGTCACCCATTTTATTGGCATAGTTCAGTTATATGGTAAATTCATCCCCCATTTGGCAGAGAAAGCTGCCCCATTAAATAAGTTAGGTTAAAATAATATCAAATTTGAATTGGGCGATGAGCAGCAAATTGGTTTTTAAATTTCAAAGAAAAATATTATAAATCTCCCAGTTCTAGGGATGGCGGAATTTTCAGCAACTTTTATCCTTCAGACGGGTGCCTACAGTTTGGCTATGGGGGCAGTCCTGGCCCAAGAATTTTGCGGTGTCTGCCAGCCAATTGCTTTTGCATCGCGAACATTCATTTCCCAGGAAAGAAAATCCACAATTTATGAGTTAGAAGGTTTTGCTGTTGTTTTCGGGATCGATAAATTTTGACAACATTTTAAACATTCAGAATTTTTGTTGGAGGCAGAAACAAACAATCAAGCCTTGTCCTGGCTCTTGGCTCAGCCATGGTAGTTAGACAAAATTGGTCGTTATGGGATGCGCACTTTCTCATTGAAATTTAAAGTGCAACATATAAAAGGCACACAGAATATGGTCGCTAATGCACTTGTACGTATGTTTGAAGACATCCAGGAGCACCAGTGCAAGGATAATATATTGAAAAATATTATTCCAAATTTACGTTCTCGAATTGAGAAAAAAACCTTATTTTCTGTCGAAAGATGTTTTGTGTTGTAAAAATAAGGATAAAATAAAGAGTATTGTTTTTTCTGCCCATCTACGACCCATGGTCTTTCAGTATTTCCAATCCTCTAAGGTTGGAGATCATCTGGGAACATACATGACAATTGAAGCAATATGAAGTAAATTTGTTTGGAAAGGTATTCATGCCGATATAGCTGAGTGAGTTCAGTAGTGTTCCTTCTGTGCGCTTAGTAAACTAGCGCAAAATATTCATTTGGGTCTGCTCGCCTCAGGAGTTACACAAAAACCTTTGAAAGAGTTGTTTATTATTTTGTAGGCCCATTCCCAACGAACAAATCTAGTAACAATATATTGTGGGCTTGTGTGGATGCCTTTTCAATATTTGTTTCGCTCAGCCCACTTAGAAAAGTTGACTCACTTTCGATGATAAAAGCGTTAGAATCTCACATATTTTAAAATTTTAGTATTCCTTTTCAATTTTCTATGATAATGGTCCTCAGTTTGTTTTTCGGCTTTTCAAGAATATGTGCTTTGTGTATGGCATTGGTAATGTAAATTTATCACCTTACTATCCACCTTCCTCTCATGCGGAAAGTTTTAATCGTTACCTCCGTTCTGCGCTAATTGTGGTCCATGCAAAGGAGTATAACCACTTGAATATAAATATTTCATGGCTAGAAATTGCCTTTTTATTATGCCCGGAATGAGTAACACAAAGCTACACATTTCCGCCTTATGTTTATGTACACACCAAATAATAATTTTTAAAATTTTTGTAGTTTAATTGACCTTCTACCTTATAACCAAAAAATTTTAAGGAAGTCTGGCAAGCTGCCTTAAGGAATCTAAAACGGCCTCACTTTAAGAGTCATGTTAAATTCCGTCGAAACAGGGTTGATAAACCTTTCAAAGTGGGTGACCTGGTTTTGTGNAAAAACCTTTGAAAGAGTTGTTTATTATTTTGTAGGCCCATTCCCAACGAACAAATCTAGTAACAATATATTGTGTGCTTGTGTGGATGCGTTTTCAATATTTGTTTCGCTCAGCCCACTTAGAAAAGTTGACTCACTTTCGATAATAAAAGCGTTAGAATCTCACATATTTAAAAATTTTAGTTTTCTTTTGCCATTTTCTATGATAATGGTCCTCAGTTTGTTTTTCGGCTTTTCAATAATATATGCTTTGTGAATGGCATTGGTAATGTAAAATTATCACCTTACTATCCACCTTCCTCTCATGCGAAAAGTTTTAATCGTTACCTCCGTTCTGCACTAATTGTGGTCTATGCAAAGGAGTATAACCACTCGAATATAAATATTTCATGGCTACAAATTGCCTTTTTATTATGCCCGGAATGAGTAACACAAAGCTACACATTTCCGCCTTATGTTTATGTACACGCCAAATATTAATTTTTAAAATTTTTGTAGTTTAATTGACCTTCTCCCTTATAACCAAAAAAATTTAAGGAAGTCTGGAAAGCAGCCTTAAGGAATCTAAAACGGTCTCACTTTAAGAGTCATGTTAAATTCCGTCGAAACAGGGTTGATAAACCTTTCAAAGTGGGTGACCTGGTTTTGTGTAAGGCACATCTCTCTAGTAAACCTGCTGACAAGAGAATGGCTAAACTTTAGTTTAGAAGGACCGGTCCATTGCAAATACGTTTCCTTACCCCTGTTACTGCAGGTCTTGCTGAAACCAATACAGGAAAGTATGTTACGTGAGCTCATATTTCACATTAAAAATATTTTATTTACCACGCCGAAAAAAGGGTCCTTATTTTCTGTTGTAGTTGTTGGAACTGCATATCCACACTGCATACATATTTTGTATTGTATTTTGTTTGTTCAGTTGCTCAGTACCAACTTCTTTATATCTGAGTTTCTGAGCCGAGTTTGGCTGGCCTGATCACCCACGCATAATAGTCCTTTAGAGTCTATTGTATTATGTGCGCATATAATATTTTATTGTTTAAAAAACCACGGTACTAGAAACAAGGTATTTTATTTTATTGTATTTCATATGAGTTTGTCTTGATAATTTATTTCATTGAGGTATTTTGAGATAAATTCTTGAGTAAATGTTTTATATTTACTGATATCAGATAAGAAAAAAATATCGGGGATATTAGTTTGAAGGGGAAACTTTTGTTGGTTTTAGCTTCTTTTCGGTAGCGAGTGTTTGCTGTGATTACGGTACCCACAGCCCGTGCTGATTTAGTAGGTTAATTTGGGTATTTGTTTGGGTAATGTAGTTTGAATGGTATAAGGTATGTTTGAATTGTAAAATTTTACTTTCCTAGGCATTTGCTATCCCCACTACCCTTTTTCAGGTGTGGTCTGTCTTGGGGGAGGAGGGTGTGCCTTTTTAATTGGTTCGCACACGTTGTTTCATTTCATAGTAATTATGTTGTTGGATAAGTTTTTTTGCATTCCTTGTAAGGCACAGCTTTTCGTTCCTTGTTTCTACGGCCATCTATTAGGCAAAGTTTGAATTCATTTAAATATATTTGGTCTGCCAAATATGGCAGTCACTATTAAATAGTTCAAATATGTCAAAATAAAAAATAAAATTACAGGACAAGTTTCCTTATGCGACATAAACATTCTGCAAGTAAAAAAAAAATTGTTTTTTGTTCCTTTAATGTTGAAAACATTAAGTATGACCTTTGAGATGGCATTTAATTTTTTTGCACACATTGTTATAACTAATCATAAGAATAATATTTTAATTCCAGTTATTAAATCTTCAAAGCATAGTTTCTTAATTAAGTTATACTATTAACTACGTAATTATTTGTGATGTCTAATGTTCTTTGTGCTGCACGACGATCGTCATGTTAATCTCTCCAATGTTACAAGTGGTAAGCACTTATAAGGTTATCTTTGGTGTTTATGAAGGTTTGCTAAGGCGATTTTAGAAATTTGATGATTCCGTCTTTTTCGTCCTTCTTGGTCATTTTCTCAACCATGTAACATCTCTAATTTTCTGCTGTTTGGCATTTTGCTTTTTTCTACTATCAAATGGCTTGAAATTGGAAAACACCACCTTCGGTGAGTAATACTGAGTATCGCGTTATTGTTTATGTTTGAGTGTATAACCTAAATTCGCGTATTTCACATACCATTTCTTTGAATTCTGAAAGTGTGGCGTAGGACTGGAGGTGAATGCTGTTCTCGAGTTGATGGAACATTTGCAAATGGAGTTCTGATTGGGTGTAACCCCTTCACCCGAGGCAAGAGGCCTTGTAAACGAGTTTGGCTCAGCGTTTCTGCCAGTTTCGCCAGTGGACCAGTGAAACCCAACATACAGATATTATTTTGTCTTAAATCAATAAACATGAATGTGCATGCTGCTACGTTCGAAATTTTAATGGTAGTTTAGAAAAAAAAAATAATAAATAAAATCTGTGTTCATGTAAAAAAATACTATCGAAACAAATTCTACAGATCCTGTTGCCCCATTGAGGGGTGCCTAGGATTTTGAAAGTACTTTAAAAAATTCTAATTATATTCAAAAATAATATGTTTTCCCTCCAAAAATTAATTTAATATGTAATGTTGTTTGAGTATTGAAGACATTTCACAATTGTGTTGAGATCACTATAATGCCCAAAAGATATTATGTGTACTGAGCTGAAAGAGTTATTTGTTTAAGATAATTTAAAATCAATGTACATAAACTGAACTTCTTGTTAATTTTGTTATTAGAAATTTATTTATTTATTTTCTGTGTTGCAATGATTTTATGAGCTTTTTCATGCAAATATATTGTGATGAACCCATGAATCATTTGGCTCAACATACGTTTCTTTCAATTGCCTTTGCTTAAACTTTTCTTATTTGGAAACACGTGTATGCAACCATGGCTTCACGCCTAAGGCCTTAGCCTACCGGTGGCGGTTGGGCTGTGAATGTGCCAGTCCTAGGTGAGATTTAATTATCTCACTTGTGGTTGCTGTTCACCCGAGTTGCCTCTGTAGAGGGAGGATGAATATCTAGCCTATGCGCAGCAGTCAAAGCATACTGGGTACAATGTAATCCGGTTGTACTGAAGAATGGCATACTTTAAAGAAACTGGGAAAGAAATTATGGAAAACATACACGGTTACAGTTGGTCTTCCCAGAATGCAGGGTCCCAGAAGTCTTAAAGGTACTTCATAATGTTGCAGCTAGTAGGCATTTTAATCTTAAAAAGGCTCTTGACATAATTAGACTGAGAATATACTGGCTTCATTGTCGGGAGAATGTTGAGACGTGGTGCCGAACGTGCGACACCTGCACTGCAAGGAAGGGCCCAAAGACCAGGGGACAAGGTCACCACCATAAATATGTTGTTGGAACCCCATTCGAGAGGATGGCAATATAAATTCTAGGGCCCTTGATTTCACAGAGAGGGGTAATTGGTTACTACTGGTGGCCCAAGATTACTTTACTAAGTGGCCTGAGGTTATTCCCCTCCTGAACCAGGAAGCGTGTACTAGGGCTGAGGCTCTCTAGAGCATGTCTTCTAGAGGTTTGTTATGCCACTAGAACTCCATTTTGATTAGGGAAGAAACTTTGAGGATTCAGTGTTCCACGATATAACAAAGATTCTGAGGATGAAAATGTCTGGGCTACAGCCTTACACCCTTTAGTCGGATAGAATGGTTAACCACACACTTGAGCAGTACCTGTATATCTTTGTGACATACAACGAAAAGGATTGGAGTTCAAAGGTACTATTGTTTCTCCTTACTAACCGCTCGGCATTTAAGGAGTCCACAAGGGTAACACCGTCAATAATGATGTTTGGAAGAGAGTAACGCCTTCCTTGTGATATGCTGTTTCGCCGACCGACCGAAGTGGAAGCTGCAGCGCCTGATTATACCAGCGAATTACGTAACAGGCGAATTGGCATTCATGATTTTGCTCAACAGCAGCTCAGAATAAACAGTGACAGGTTGAAGACGTGGCATGATAGGAAAATGTCGGGAGAGGTATTTCAAGAACGACAACCGGTGCGGCTGTACAACCGACAGAGGAGAAAAGGGTACTGCTCGAAGTTACAAAAATGTTAGGAAGGCCTCTAAATGATTCGGAATAAGATCAACGATGTGGTCTTTCAGATTTGTCGTCAAGGCTTTTGGACGAAGCCGACGTTTATCCACATCAAGCGACTGGCACTGTACAATGGTCCGAATGTTGCAGTGTCTGTTTGGGACGAACAGTCTTGAGGAGGGGGCAATGTTACGCGCTCGTTCCTTCGCATCCCGCTCGAGCGAGTATAAGTGAAGAACAGCAATTATATGATTGTGGCGGATGCAAGTCAATGGAATGTTTTGAATTACGGGCACATGCTTAACCAAGTTTGCGGCTGGCAGGCTATGATATTGGACTAGATGCGTGAGTGAAAGACATTTCAAATGATGGAAACATACAGACTGTACGTGTGTTAATGATGAGTATGGGCATATTGACTATAACGAAACAGCGACATTGAGAAGGACGCTAATTAGAATTTAAAAATACTTTAAATATTGCGTTCACTAAGAAATAAAAAGATTTAAAGAAAATATAGATATCTGAAAGCTTTTAATAATAACTGTGTGAATAAACTAGTAAACAAATTTTGATATTTTATTTGTATTAAAACAGTTATCCCTCACGAACTTAGGTACGCACGCCAGGTATCTTGTAATAACGTGTATATACCTCATATGAGTATGTAATTATAAATGTAACTAGTAAAGTGAAATTTATTTTGGCAAGGGCACTAAATCATAAACAAGTTTGTTTTAAAAATTCATAATCTGTATACTATAAATTAAATATTTATACATATATGTTTATATGTGTGTGTAACTAAGACATACCGACGAAATTTGATAGGATATTCGTGATGTGGAAATGTAAATATTGAGATAGGCAATTCCTGGTCAAAGTCAATAGGAAGAGCGGTAGACGTTTCCAAACTTTATGAAAAAATAACATTTACTGTCATATTTTGGAAACTACTGACGGGACAGAAACAAAGTATTGGTTACTAATTATTTAAAAAGTAAAATGTATGTTAGGGAAAAATTCCCGGTTTTAAACAGCTTATGAAATTCTGGAAAAATTAGCAACATAAATGTGCCAACAGTGTCTAACTGTCTCTTTTCGAGGAAAATTTCATGTTTTTTTCACAGAGAAGTGTAAATGCCTGCCAGGTAGGCAACCAGTAATTTATTATTTTGAGACGCGCTGAAGTGGTGTGTGGACACTATGTACAGGTGGTTTGTGGCGGAACTGAATCGTAATGCTTTTCGACTAATGGAGTTTCTATGAGGCGCGGAATATTAGTGTGCATCATGGTTTACCCCCACTCTCATTATTAGTACTGTAGTTCCCCTTCGTAACATAGTAGAAGAATGTAGAATAAAAACCCACACTTCAATGCACNCAGTTCCCCTCCGTAACATAGTAGAAGAATGTAGAATAAAAACCCACACTTCAATGCACGTTGCATGAACTCTACATGACGACGTGGCGATGCATACGAACTCATAAATGACAGACACGGTTCTGCTTTACGGTGACATTGAAGATAATGCACGAGTTGTTGTACAATTGTACCACGAGAGTTATCCAGCGCGGCTACAACCTAACCATGAGACCGTCCCAACTGTCACTGAGAGACTGCATGAAACAGGCATGTTTAAGGCACGAAGTGGGTCTGGTAATGCGAGGAATGTCCGTACACCAAATGTGAAAGAAGTATTAAATGTTGTGGAGGAAAACCTGTCAACAAGCACCCGTAGTATTGCGCACGGAATAGGCGTGTCCCATTCTAATGTACATATTACGTGTTATGCACGAGCAGCTGCTAGTTACCAAACACGTGCGAAAGGTGCAGACATTATGACCAGGTGATTTCGTTCCTCGATGTGGTTTCTCGCAGTGGTTTCTGCAACAGTGCACAGTAGTTCTTCATTTTACTTCTATTGCATTGTTTACTGAATTATAGACATTTTCGAGAGATGGTTATTTTAACAGCATGAACAGTCACAAGTAGGATGACACCAATCCTCATACTACCACCATCACAGACTACCAGCACAGATTTACTGTAAATATCTGGGTAGGAATTGTGTATGATAATCGTATTGGGTCACACTTGATGCTGCAATGAATTACTGCGCATATGTACTACAAATACCTGCAATTTACATTGCCATATTTCCTCGAGGATGTGCCGCTCGCTGTCCGGCAATATATGTGCCATCAACACGACAGTGCCCTTCCATTTTTCAAAATAGCTGTACGGAATTACCTCAACATGGAATTTCCAGCTAGGTGGATTGGAGGAGGTGGATCTGTTGCGTTGTCAGCACGCTCTTCTGATATTAATTTGCTAGCCTTTCTCCTGGGGGGGGAGGGGGTTCATCAAGGCTCTTGTGTACGACACACGCATTAAGTCGGGTAAAGACCTGTTAGCAAGGGTTATGGCTACATGTTACAAAGTTCAAGATACACGGGTGTTTTCGAAAGGGTATGCCGAATTAATAGTTGCAATGAGGTTGGCGGCCGCCATTTTGAAAACTTGTAAAATTTCTTATGATGATATGGCGTTAAGCTAGTAGTGCAAGAACTTCAATTTCTNACACGACAGTGCCCTTCCATTTTTCAAAATAGCTGTACGGAATTACCTCAACATGGAATTTCCAGCTAGGTGGATTGGAGGAGGTGGATCTGTTGCGTTGTCAGCACGCTCTTCTGATATTAATTTGCTAGCCTTTCTCCTGGGGGGGTTCATCAAGGCTCTTGTGTACGACACACGCATTAAGTCGGGTAAAGACCTGTTAGCAAGGGTTATGGCTACATGTTACAAAGTTCAAGATACACGGGTGTTTTCGAAAGGGTATGCCGAATTAATAGTTGCAATGAGGTTGGCGGCCGCCATTTTGAAAACTTGTAAAATTTCTTATGATGATATGGCGTTAAGCTAGTAGTGCAAGAACTTCAATTTCTATTATGATTTCTTTACTAACAGTGAGAACTTCCCACCGTATTGTAATTTCTGCAACTCACTAATGTACGACAACACACAAAGTTGCAGGAAACTCATTTCACTACGGTCGCGCAGACAGTCATTACTAACTGCCTTCCTGGCAGACGGTTACACTTACCTGTGAAATAAAATATGTAACTTTTACTTGAAAAGGGTGAGATTTAGACAATTTTTGCAAACGATATTTATGTTGCTAATTCAGCCAGCATTTCATAATTTGTAGTAAAAAATAGAGGATTTATTTTTCTGTAACTTTTTTTTTACAGAAATAAGGGTGGCAACAACACCCTTTTCAAAATGATTACGGTGGGTTACATGTATACCACATTCACTTTTTAATAATTACATTTTAGATAATTGGTAATCATTACTTTGTTTCTGCCCGTAAGCAGTTTCCTAAACATGACAATAAATTATGATATTTTTCTCAAACTTTAGAAGCGTCTACCGCNTTTCTGCCCGTAAGCAGTTTCCTAAACATGACAATAAATTATGATATTTTTCTCAAACTTTAGAAGCGTCTACCGCTCTTTCAATTTGACCTGGCCTATGGGTTTCCTATCTCAATCTTTCTATTTCCATTTCAGAAATAACCTATCAAAATTTGTTGGTATGTTATAGATACATATTGTGTATGAATGTATGTATACACAATATGTCACAGGATCATTGCGAAAAACTTCTAGCTGTGGTAGGTAATGTAATGAGGGACAAATTATGTCAAAGAACGGATGTCCAAAGACGCTCCGTTGAGACACCAGGCATCATTGTAAATAGTTCCACGCCCCTGGGAGAAAGGCATTCCGCAGCACGCGTATCACAAACCTGCTGAAGATCGTGTAGTCATCTGTTGCTAGTGAACATGAGGGCCGGTTTTAGAGCCTTACCTCTGTCCCGAAGATGCAAACCGTATCAAAAGCCCTGAGAGCCGCATTGGACCGCATGTACTGTGAGCAGTTCGTTACGTCGTTACCTCGTCCCATTCCACTACACAGACCTACGTCATTGTCGCTGCCTGAGACGAAAGGGTTGTTGCGTGTTCACTCTGACTGCGCTTCGTACACCAGATCGTCAGAACTGGCGGATATGCATATGCTTGAAAACTGGTGGATATGCATATTCTGTACAGTGAATCTAGAGGCTGTGGGCGCGTAGCAGCACATCTCTGTCAGAAACACTTCCGCACCAGACGGCAGCCGCATTAAAAACTGTTCCAGAGACTACATCAGCGACTGCGTGAATAGGGGACTTTACATCCACCGCATGAAAGCGTCAGAGCAATAGGTGTTCGCACGCCGCATTTTGAAGAGGAAGTACTGGACAGGGTTGAGGCAAACCCGTTCATAAGCATACTCCAATCCAAATCTCCTCACTCGTGGTTCAAAACACTCTTGACATTTTCGAGAATGTATGCCATGCAATGAATCGGCTTAATAACGTCTCCAAACAAGTAGAGGGCCACCATTTTAAGCACCTGCTTTAGGTTAATGTGTGGAAATGTGTAACAGGCAGTCAATATATTAATGCAATCTAACGACGTCAACCTACTTATTGACACCACCCCTACAGAACTACATCAAATACCACTGTCTCCTTGGTGGTAGGCAGCTGGTGTCTATTGTGTGCAACGAACTGCCAATGTGCCAGGTGTTAAAATGTTTTGTAGAAATACACCTAGTGTCTGAACGGGGCTTCTCAGGACATCCGTTCTCTGACAAAACTTGTTCCTCATTACATGACCTTACACCACTATAAGAGTGTATGTGTGTGCATATATATATATATATATATATATATATATATATATATAAAGAGAGAGAGATAAATTGTCTATGATAAAAAGAGGAATATAAAAGAAGTTGCTTACTTAGCGCGCCCTTCTAAATTGAAAACTAATTCTACATTTAAGGAATATCACATATTTACAAACAAATTTCTAGAAAAAATTGAGAACAGTTTACAGGAAACAAACTGCTACACACTTTTTCAATTTGCATGTATCGCACAGTCTAAAAGTTTTAGTGTTGCATAGTGTTGGTCATAAAATAAAATAAATATTTTGTTTTCTCTAATTAAATATTTATAGATTTTTATTCACAGGCACGGCCATCAGCAAGATATCTTGAAAGTTAATCTACAAATTTACTTGAAATTCATGTTATTTGCGTAAGAACACAGAGAGAGATTAGTTTGTGCGATATATTTTTAAAAAGTGTATCAAACTCCCTCTTTCATTTCTTGTACCAGTTGCACTTGCGCCTAAATAAACGTAATTTATTCACGTACAATTTTTAAATTCAAAGTTTGTTTCAAGTACAATTAATATGTAAATACGTGGTAAAAATTATAACTCTGTTTTAATTTTCGGTTTCACTGGTTGATTATTTATAGGGGAAGAAGGAGAATTGCCATAAGGCAGTGAAGCCAAGATAGTTTAAAATACGAGGGCCTTATGATAACAGACGTGATAGTTAATGTTCGATATTAATAACCTTTAACAGTCTAATTCAGTAAACTAGTACCCTAAGCAGAATCATACTGGTGAACGAATTTTGTTTTCTCTTGTATTTAACATAGAACTGTGCAAAGTCCAATTTTTCATAAGTGTTTGAAAACATGATGGAATAAGTCTCAAAAGCCAAGCATTGCTTAAAATATTAATTGTAAATTTACTGTGTAAGTAAGTGATTTCGGGCATACGTTCAGTCAAAAAATACGTGATATGGCCTACATTACACCATGCAATAGAATGATATGTCTGTTAAAAAATACTTCTCTGAATTCTGTTTGGGTAAACGTTAGCTGAATTCAATTGTTGGTGGTCATTTATATCGAACATTAACTAAAATGCCCTTTTTAAGGCCCAAATACTTCAAATCCTTGAGTCTTCACTGGCATATGGCAAGTATCCTTCCTTCACTATGAAGTAAGACGATGTATATATTTTATGATAAAATACTAAAGGTGAATACTATAAATTATTATTTCTGGTTTACCTATCCACAAATGTTTAAAGAAGGCTTTATGCTCATATTAAGATTACCCGTGTTCTTTTCGTGATACACAATAGACGTACAACTAAGCAAAATTATGGAATGAATGTGAACGCGTGCGTATAATTTACATAACATTGGATGGATATTAGAATTTTGGCAATAAATATATTGCTGTATGGAGAGAAGCGTAATTGTAACTAATTTTGGAAAACGGATGTAGTTTATTGGAGGCTTGTGAATCTCATAAATAGCTGCCACATACGTAACTAGGTTCGGGCCGTACAAACATCATAATACTGCGTATAAACAAAACGATTAAATTGGCCATCATAAACTAGTAACATCACGGTTATAATGGCTTTTTTTATAATTAAGCGGTAACCTACAACATTTATCTTTGGTGGTCTATCTACAGAAATATCGAAATCCCCTCCCCACCCAATTTCAACAATCAAATAGCACTAGTAGATAGTAGGTTAATGCTATTAACAGTAAAGTTAGCACTTTTTAAGGCCCTGCTTAAATGTTCCTTTGCGCCAATTTTTGTCTTACCTCCACTTTTTAATATAAGTAATGCAATGTGTCTGATACACACAATGTATAAAATTCACCGCTCTCAAAAAGTTAACGTCTCAGACTGCAATAAAACATATTTATTAGTGGTTTATGCTCTTTAGCGTGAAGTTGTGATTTTCTTATTTGCATGCGGACGAATAATGCGTTTACTGCTGTAGAATGATCTTCACACTGGGGCAGCGGATTATTCATTCTTGGGTAGAACAAACAAACCCAAAGGACCGACAAACACAATAAACATTTCCACAAATGTTTCCGGAAACACCTGTTTCACAGTACTAGAATTTCAAACACGCCTGTAGCAAATTTAACGTCATCGGGGAATTTAGCCGTTTCTCCGAGAAGACGACGTCGGAAAACCCTACTATCAGAGGAGAAGGCGACGGATATTCAGGCCAAAATGCTTGTCAATCTTTGGAAGTCCGCACGGCGTCTCTTCCAGCAAAGTGGCGGGTTTTTTTTTTTTAAGTTCTGCTTGCGCAACTGCGAGGAAGAAATTGTAGTCATTCCTAACGAAGTTATGGTGTGCACGACCAGCAACTAAATAGTATATAATGTTTATGTTGTAGACCAAAACATTTCTATCTTTATTTATAATCAAAAAAACATAAATTTTTGGAAATTAACACAGAAAAATGTTTTAAAACGTACATTTTCCCAGCTTTTCTTCTATTTAAGTATGTTTATAGTTGCATAATATTTATTCAATGTGTTGAGCATTGGATACATTAATACTTTGTATTTATTAAAAAAAAGTAGTTACAAACGAAAAAAAATGTATACATTTTGCGCATTTAGGTTTTGAAAAGAAATTAAATAAAAATACCTCTTTCGGGTAATAAATATCTAAGAACAAAATTTACACTCTAAGATGTCCTATTACTTACAAGAATAGGATTATTTTCACAAGTATCAAAAATATCTGGAGTAAAAAAAATTGAATTAAATTGAATTATTATTCGTATAGACTGTCAATACCTTTGTAGTCAGTTTTAAAAATTAATTATTGTATTTATCAATTTGTTCTTTATAATTTAGCATGTTTATTAAATATATCTATTTATTCAGTTTTTTTTTCTTTCAAAAAGTAGTTTGTTATTTTATTCAAGTTATCAGAATTATAATACAAACAGTTACAGCTAAAATAGTTTTATAAAAATTGACAGTTAATTGGTTTCATATTAGTTTTATCTTCTGAAAATAGACTGTTTCTTGCATAAATAGTCTATTACACAAATGGGTCTTCTAGCAAATAACGATTTATAGTTTCATCATGTTTTGCGTCTGGTTTATAATAAAATAAATTACTTCTCTATATATAATGCGATTGAATTGTCATACTTGTAAAACCATTATATACCCAAATATATTTTATGGTAAAAAGAGTTATTTTATTTTATGTGCATTTATTTTAGGAAATAACTTATTTTTCCATTCATAACACAAATATCCCTACTTTACAGTGATTTAACATATATATTTATACAAACTTATTAATATTCTACTTTATAATAGTTTAAAATCCAAAAAATTAAAAAATTGTATTTATGATTACTGAACTAATATTCTCTTGAAAATATAATATCATAAGAATTTACAGGTAATTATTTATCCAAACCCATTATTAATTAACCAATTCAGTTACCTTATCCACAATCGTGGACAAAGTAATACTCATGACCGCTATTCTGTACAGTCAGAAGTCATCAGCCCTCAATTTTTCGAGTCTTCCATGTGGCTAATTCGATTAGTGGAATATTTACACGTCTTTAATGCCGATATCGTAGAAGACGCAGCAGGTTGTTCGCTGGTTCCAAGAAAACTGCTGAACACAAATTCAGCGCATACCAAAACAATTACGTGATTGCAACACTATATCTCGGAAATTAATGTGAAAGCGATAGGGTTAAAACTCATTAGGAATCTTAGGGTGTTTACACAAATTTTCTTTTATAGAAACAGTAGCACATACTTAATATTCAACAATTGATTACAGTATGTCTGATTTTGTAAAATAATTTCACCTCCATCATCATAGACCTTATCAACTGAAACGTCTTTGTTTTGTTTGCTTACATTTAAACAATTATCATCAAATTAAATATTATTAAAGTGTTATTTATATCCTCCTTTCAAAACTTCATTATTAACGCTAATAAAACCAAACACATATCTTAAAAGACAAACAATTTCATTGCATATATTGCTATGGACTGTTTAAACTTGATGACCATGTCAATTAACTGTAAACAATTTAATTTCTGCNGATCAAATTAAATATTATTAAAGTGTTATTTATATCCTCCTTTCAAAACTTCATTATTAACGCTAATAAAACCAAACACATATCTTAAAAGACAAACCATTTCATTGCATATATTGCTATGGACTGTTTAAACTTGATGACCATGTCAATTAACTGTAAACAATTTAATTTCTGNATTTCATTGCATATATTGCTATGGACTGTTTAAACTTGATGACCATGTCAATTAACTGTAAACAATTTAATTTCTGCTCGTAATGCTAGTAAGTATTTATCATAGTAGAAGTAACTATAGGAGTATGTACAGCTTCTCTAATACATCCATGCTTTCAAATCATAATAATCATTTGGAAACAAAAAGGCACCTCCTGAAGGGATGCAAAATTTTAGTTTATTAATATAAAAATAACTTTTTAGTGTCTACTTTGTCGGAATAATGGTTAGAGTTCAAGATTTCTATATTTTAAATAATTATTGATACAATAAAATTTATATATGTTTTTTTCTTTTCTATTAAAATAGTACACAAGATATTATTTATTTATATATTTTTAAACCCATAATTATTAAAATAAAGAAGCCTTATTAACTGTATTATTGTTGAATAGATTTTTGAGAATTTCAAAGATAATAAATGAACCGAGTGAGCCGATAATGTGCGCCGTATAAAAATTCGACACTCTTTTTGAATATGATTGTTCAATCAAACCGCATTTGTAGTAAACAGTTAACCATTAATAATATTACTTACATAGACATATATTTTTTATTGGAATTATCGCGGTTAAAACAAGTACATAACTTTTAAGGATATAATAATTTCTTTAATTATTATTTAATTCGTTTCCAATTGTCCAGTATTTATTTTTGAACTAACTTACATTAAAGTACAAGTTTTTCTATATTTTTTGCTTAATATTTGATAAGATATTCTATAGAAAGTTATATATTGATTTAGATTTAATTTTACTTATATTTATTAAAAAAATTTCTTGTTTTGTTATTATCTTCGGTAATTTGGTTTCAATTACTTTTTTTTTTAGTGATTCACAAGTCACTTTTAGCCACATTAGTCGCCAAGCCAAGCCAAGTTCCGTGCAGTTTGTTCGTATTCACACTGGATGTTAACTGCATTATTTGTAAATTCCTTCGGCTTTGCCTCCTGTATCACGCCTCGTGCTNTTCGTATTCACACTGGATGTTAACTGCATTATTTGTAAATTCCTTCGGCTTTGCCTCCTGTATCACGCCTCGTGCCTGCTTGTCGGCAGTTTTCCAGCTTGATCATATGCCCATTGCGCGAGTCTGGCGGATATCTTTCTGTGTTCACCTGATTATATTACCCTTCTCCCCCGGTCAGAGCTTGACTGCCCTTCCTACCTATTGGCAGCATTGTTGTAATTTTGTTTGTTTTTTGTTTGACTTTCCTATATGTTTCACGTACTTTTTTTCAATAACTTGTAGCAGCGCCGTGAAAGCGTCGAGACATGTGCTTATGTGGCTCTTGGCGTGGTGGTGATTTCCGACAGTAAAGTGACAGTGAAATATTTTCGTTCTATTAATTAGCCAATATGTAGGTACTTTAAGATTGTGTCATTTGTTTGGGAATAATTTGGAATTTTGGCGATGTAGTCTACATGTGATTCCCTCGTGGCGAATACTCTCTTCAAATAGTCTTTCTTCCCTCTTTATTTTCGAAAATGTTAATAACTTGATTTTAACTACAAATGTCATTATCGGTTGCAGACAAAGTCAATGTAACTGCGATGACGTAATTACAGGTTTTTCAATTTTTCGTGAATTTCAAAACTTACTTTCTAGTTTCCTTTGGACGCTTGCCAGGCTCTCTTACTTTTGGTGTCGTACCCATCTCCCAACTACCGTGGGGACAGTATAGCATAGTTCCTTTTTCGGCGTGTTTTCGCTTCCCGACGGTATTTATAATTCTTCTCAGATGCTCCCTGGGACTCAGTTAAGTTGATAAAATAACAGAATCAATCAGAACAGTATTCAATATCATTCACATATACATTTAAATAAAATGTTAACTATATATTCTTAATAGTTTGTTTAGAGTACATCATGTTATTAAAACTTATCAAGAAGTATTGTATGAATACCCCGTTAAGAAAATCATATAGGTAGTAAATTTTATTTAAATGTTATTTTAATATTTAATTTTTATTAAACATATTATATATTTGCGAGAAGTCTAATTACCTCATTGCCGGTTCTGATTGAAGAGTTTTTAAGAACTGTTTGTTATTCATGTGTGCTTATAATACAAGTTTCAATGCTGTCTTACTTGGTATTAATGGCCACAAAAGTTGAATCAATCAATGTATTATCTTTTATTCGGGCTTACATAATCTCGAGAACTATGCTTTGATAACAATCTTTCAGTTATGTTGAAATTTCAGTTGGTAACAACAAATTTAGCCGAAGTAAAGAGTTGTAATGAACAAATAATATTTTTTAAAATTCTTAACCAATATTTTCTCTCTGGTGACTTATTTTAATGTTGAGTCAAGAGAGTGTTGCGTTATTTCCTTTTGTGGACATGCATGACAGCTCTGTGTGTTTAACTCAATAAGTAATCGTTTCCGATTTTGTGGCTTTTATGAAGCGTGCTATTTGATTTAACGCTGTTAATGTTTCGTAGCACTAGTTTATGTTGGTTGATGGCTGTTTAGTATGATGCTTGTTGCCAACTGCTATGTCAGCTATCATGAATAATCAATTAATTTTTGTTTTTTCGTCATACGGGCACATACGGAAAAAATAACAATTATTTTATATGTATTGTTTAATTATTATAAATAGGGACACCTGATTTTCACGAGAATTATGAAGATTGAACTTCAATANATAATATTTTTTAAAATTCTTAACCAATATTTTCTCTCTGGTGACTTATTTTAATGTTGAGTCAAGAGAGTGTTGTGTTATTTCCTTTTGTGGTCATGCATGACAGCTCTGTGTGTTTAACTCAATAAGTAATCGTTTCCGATTTTGTGGCTTTTATGAAGCGTGCTATTTGATTTAACGCTGTTAATGTTTCGTAGCACTGGTTTATGTTGGTTGATGGCTGTTTAGTATGATGCTTGTTGCCAACTGCTATGTCAGCTATCATGAATAATCAATTAATTTTTGTTTTTTCGTCATACGGGCACATACGGAAAAAAATAACAATTCTNATTTTTGTTTTTTCGTCATACGGGCACATACGGAAAAAATAACAATTATTTTATATGTATTGTTTAATTATTATAAATAGGGACACCTGATTTTCACGAGAATTATGAAGATTGAACTTCAATATCCTATTCGCACACATGCAGTTTTCTTTGGTTATTGGCCAAGTGTCTTTGTGAGAACACATTTTTGGCATTTAATTGGCCCAGTGAGAGTAAGATTACTCCGTTTCAGTAATTCAAGGGGAGGCACCTGAGACCCTTATCAGTTAAAACCATGTAAATGTGGATGAGAAGCTGAGATAAAATGTTTTTAAATACAATGAGGCACAAACTATTTTCTGGAAATTCGGGCGTTCCGTATTAGATATATTTTAAATGATAGAACAAGTGAAATATGACAAAAATTCAATTAAATCTTTGTACCAGTATCTGTAAAATTTTTAGTTTATCCCCTACACCAAATAAAACATCCGATATGGACTTCAATTTTTATTGATTTATACACACACGGCTGGTTATATAAAATCAATTTGTCATAATATTTATGTATTGACGAAACTATTACAATTTACAGATGATAAAGTAATAATAAGCGTTGCAGCCAACAACAAAAAAGTTATTTTTATTATTATTTACTTTTTTCTGACTGGTGTTTTTGTACCACTGAACGAATTTTGTTTGTTCTTAGATTTAAACTAGAACTATATGAAATAATTGTTTCAAAAGAGTTGAAAAAATAACGGAATGCTTACCAGAAACAAAGCCGTGCTTAAATACCTGGAACTTTCACATTTACTCCCTAAATTAGTGATCTCCAGTAGGCCTACACGTTCAGCCAAAAAATACGCGCAGTGGCCTGCGTTACATCTTACAATCGAATAAAATAAAGTACTTTTTTTTTTATTTAAAGTTTTTGAAAAACTAAAATTATATTTTAAATGCACCTTCAGTACCTGCTGGTAAAAAATATATATGTAGTATGCATTCGATTTGATACTAGCTTATGAAATGCATTTTTTTTAATTTGAAAAAATTATAGAGGAAACAATTTTATAAAATGATTGTAATACGTTAGCATCTTGAACTGACAGCCCTTTAAAGAAAACTGTTATAACTAATTAGCTTTCTGAGGACGAGTAGTGTAAGTAGTTATTAATTTAAATGCAGACTATTCTGGGGGAAGAAATCGCGTCGTATTTTAGGTGACGCGTAAAAACGCAGTAAAACGTAAAATATATAGCTTTCATCATTGTTAACGACGACAAATCGGATAATTTAACGAGAGGGCGGTTTTTAAAAAACAAAACTAGTCGCGAGTGTAAAACGTTTATTCCATAAGTAACTTGATCAGCTCAGAAAATAACCGTAGCAGTGCGAGAGCATCAGGAAACCTACTCTATGGGATATAAAGTACTTACGAAGTGAACAATAATAGAGATCGAGAAACAAACGAAAATTATTACATTCATGTATTCTGAATTCACAGCTTTGCACAACAAATATAACTTGTTATACTGATATTTAAATAATATGTACTATAACGTAAGTGGATTACCGGGCACATGACATTTTCTTTTTGGGAAAGTAACCAAATAGTCTATCACATAGGAAATGGTCATGCAGTAGTTAATATAAATGTTATTTCACTTCGCTGATAGTGGATAATGTGTTTGTAAATTCGATTCATTAACAGTTATCATGTAATAAAATAAAATACGTTCTTCTTTAAGAATTTGGAATGTCAAGACACGAGCGCACGACTGCCTTGTAAGCTAACTAGTCAGTTATGTCATCATCTTTCCTTTCTAGATGAATGCAAATGTCTGGCTTCCTAAGATCATGCTTGAAGTACTCAGCTGCTTCAGTTTGGTCAGTTCACGGATCAAAAGAAAAAAAAGGACGATGTAAAGCGATTATGGGGAGAGGATGGTGACCCGAGCGATCGAGCTTACAACCCACATGTATCCACCACACGCAGAAAAACTGAGACGATCGTCTATATCACGGCTACTTTTACGTTGCTCGGAAATACTCGTGCGTGGACAATCGATTCAGGGAGAACCACCCACGACCCATATGCAATTCGTATGTAAATCCTAGGTTTAGACCAGGCTCCGGTGATTCTTCTGTGAAATATAGGTTTTTCATGGACCCCTGTGGTTCTTCCTTGAATTGGAAGTATAGGCAGAAACTCTATGATACATCCACGAATTTTAGGTTTAGGCTGGACGCCTGTAAACCTTCCGTGTAACTGTGACTTAGGCTGGAGGCCTCAATCTACAGTGAACCCTGGATGCAGGCTGAACTCCTGAGATCCATTGCAATTTATAGATTTTCGTACGAAATATCTGCCATTCGCCAAAATGCATAGGTTATGGATCGGTTGGTATGATTGAGTTAGTCAAAATGAGAAATAGAATACCGATTAGTCTCTCGTCCACATTAAAAAAAACAAAGACAGTGGCTCGCACTGGCTGGATGAACGTTAAGCGTACATAAAAATTTCCGTGGAACAGAAATATTTTTAATTAATAAAATTCAAAGGCTTAGTGGCCCAGCACCGTAATCGGATCGCAGTGGCCATCCTCTGTAAATTTGTAGTATCATATTATTTTTAATTTCACAACATTTCCTGGAAGTTGAATATAAAAAATAAATAAATAATTAATAATTAAAAAAATTGATTTAAAATTGGATAATATATACAGATTTACGATTTGACATATCCTATGCCTATAAAACCAATATAGCTACCAAAAACAAACATATGCTTGAAGAACTAGTGTATGTAACTGCTGATAACCGTCGGGTACGTTCGTCAAACCTGAGTCGTTGGCTTCCGAGCACCCCCTGCGTCGAGCCGAATATTGCCGAGCTCACCTGAGTCGAACCTAATACCGCTAGCCACAGCCACACAGCTACCATGTAAAATACATTGGCACAGAAGGAACGTTATCATTCATCTCATAATTTATTTATGAAAAGCAGTCTGAACACAGTAAGACAGTGGTCGTATTGTAAAGGGCACTAGGCTTAGGAACACGCCTGGAGGGGGGTGGTGTGCGGGTTCGAGTCTCAAAGTCGTCCTAGAATTTAATTTTTTAAACATAATTTAGAAATATTTGTTACTTCTCTGTTATTTACTTATCACGATAGTTTTTCGGAGAAGGAATTTTCTTTACAGTGTAACTTATATTGTAGAGAGATCAGCCGAACCATCGTGACAATGCAAGGTCATAATCGTTACTATATTGGCCTACATCAAACAAAAATTATGTTTGTGCCAAGCCTTCTTTGCAGTGGTTAATGTTTAAAGAAATAATTTTTTGCGGTAACAAATTATGTGTTCAAACAAAGAAAGCTTCTATACAGTTTATGGACAGAGGTTTGCTGTTTATGTAACCGGCACCCTAGACTCCAATAATGTTTCCAGAAAGTGCACCAACTTTTAGTTCTTGTGCGAGCCGCATAATTTAGAAAATTAACATTGGTGGTACAATCATTTCTGCGCCACTAACGCAACACACAAACGTTATTTTCATATCTCTTTTTCCACTAGTTAATACTCTTACCTACTTTCGAGAGCGACTATTTGACCTGATTTCTGAAAAGTAGAGTAACAAGATTCATCGCAGTTGAAAATCGACGTGGCTTTAATGCCGTAATTTGTAAACACATGCTCCAAAAATAATAAAATTCCATCGATGCCATTCTTTGTTATAACGTGAGCTAAATATCATAAAATATCATTACTGTTTCCTTATTTTAATCGTTAGCTCTTCATAGAGTAGTAGTCTCGGTTTGGTGAAATAAAAGTTATGTATATTTGACCATCAAAGTGAAATGCCACTTTTCCCTGCATTCCGCTTTTTGGTATTAAACTGATNTAAAAGTTATGTATATTTGACCATCAAAGTGAAATGCCACTTTTCCCTGCATTCCGCTTTTTGGTATTAAACTGATAGTGAAAACTAATTTTCCCCTCACATATATATAAAGTTCCTTTAATTATTTAGAACTGGCATCAAACATGAATTCCTGTTATGGTATAATGCGCGTCAAACGCTAGTTTTGAACACATTCAGTGATATGTTCGCTGCAGTTCATAATTTATATTATTAAAACCACAAGGTACAAAATTTTCAAAATCACACAATTCGCTCTACTTGTTATAAATCTGCAAAATTGGATTACTTGTTAATGGTTCTAAGCACCTGGCCTGTAAAGAAAGTCTGATATAGGGGATTCTCTCTACAGTACGTGTAATTACTTATAGTTTTTATTTAACTTAGTATACGTTTTGGACTGACTTGCCACAGTGAAGTGAAGTAAAGTGAAGAGATTTGGGAAGTTCTTAACATTGAGGTCTTCAGAGCCGATGAGGGTGAAGCGAGGTGAGTATGGACCAGTGCTGGAATGCATGGGTGGAATATACAGGAAATCCCCGAAAAAACACGCCTACCAGTGGCATCGTCCGGCACGATTCCTTGCCATAGCCAGCAGGAAAATTCGAATGTCGCTTATACCGCGANCGCCTACCAGTGGCATCGTCCGGCACGATTCCTTGCCATAGCCAGCAGGAAAATTCGAATGTCGCTTATACCGCGAACTACAGTAAAACACTCCAGAAAAAATTGCGTCACAGGTCAACAACAGTCTGAAACGCCGTTCGCCAATCAGCGCCTGGTAGCCTACTCGCCAGCCGGCAGTCCNGCGTCACAGGTCAACAACAGTCTGAAACGCCGTTCGCCAATCAGCGCCTGGTAGCCTACTCGCCAGCCGGCAGTCCACCCAATAAGGTACTTTTCGCAGCCAATAAAACGCAATGCTTGTTCCCAGAGCCTGACGCAGCCAATTAGGGAACAATGTCCACCTACATCAAAGGTAATTGTGTCTCTGTGTTCTTATCTACTCTGCTATTTAAATGTGTAAATAAGTATCTTCAGCGCTGAGAGCCATTACGTTAAGATTAATTGCGTATAAACTTGCTATTAATACGNAATGTGTAAATAAGTATCTTCAGCGCTGAGAGCCATTACGTTAAGATTAATTGCGTATAAACTTGCTATTAATACGATGCATTGTTTCAAAAAATGTTCTCTGTATGTGTGGTATGTTTAGTTGTAGAAAGATAGCTAGTGAAGTTTGCTTGACATACTGGCTAAATCCAATGTAAAACATTGTCCAAAATTTTTTATTTTTAACTCAACGTACTTGTAATAGCATGGACAGCCCACACTTAACAAATCATTCTTAGAGAAAAAAAATTCCGAACCAAGTAGCATCGGCTGTTTGTAATACATGCTAAACAAAATATTTTCACGGAGAATAATTTAGGCCTGATAACTACGTAAAATAATACACAGTAATTAACACACTTCACCATTCAAAACATAGCAAACTAATAAACTATTTCGCCAACGTTGTTTACTTCAGAAAACACGACTGTTCCTTTAAAATAACACTGACTGACTGTAAGGTCCACTAGCTCATTCATCCAGCAGCGTTCGCATTCCCAATTAGCGCCCTGGACTTGGTCGTTGCGCAGGGTACGTCAAATTAAAAACACCACCTCCAGGTAGGTACCATCTCTTCGGACAGGGCGCTGGGGAGACACGAAACACCAAGAAAATGGAACGAGAGGTGATCAAACAGAAAACTCTACTTCGCTTTTTCCCCTTCACCACAACTCTGCTTGTCTCTCCGTGCTTCCTCTCGTTTGTAGTCAGAAGTGATTAAATTTCTTGCTGCGCACGCCGGAAACGCTACTGCAGGAAGGAGAAGATCAGAAGGCGGGGAGGGACCGGGGTAGAAGAATGAAGAAACTGCCATAAAATTAATTTCATTAGTTNAATGTGTAAATAAGTATCTTCAGCGCTGAGAGCCATTACGTTAAGATTAATTGCGTATAAACTTGCTATTAATACAATGCATTGTTTCAAAAAATGTTCTCTGTATGTGTGGTATGTTTAGTAGTAGAAAGATAGCTAGTGAAGTTTGCTTGACATACTGGCTAAATCCAATGTAAAACATTGTCCAAAATTTTTTATTTTTAACTCAACGTACTTGTAATAGCATGGACAGCCCACACTTAACAAATCATTCATAGAGAAAAAAAATTCCGAACCAAGTAGCATCGGCTGTTTGTAATACATGCTAAACAAAATATTTTCACGGAGAATAATTTAGGCCTGATAACTACGTAAAATAATACACAGTAATTAACACACTTCACCATTCAAAACATAGCAAACTAATAAACTATTTCGCCAACGTTGTTTACTTCAGAAAACACGACTGTTCCTTTAAAATAACACTGACTGACTGTAAGGTCCACTAGCTCATTCATCCAGCAGCGTTCGCATTCCCAATTAGCGCCCTGGACTTGGTCGTTGCGCAGGGTACGTCAAATTAAAAACACCACCTCCAGGTAGGTACCATCTCTTCGGACAGGGCGCTGGGGAGACACGAAACACCAAGAAAATGGAACGAGAGGTGATCAAACAGAAAACTCTACTTCGCTTTTTCCCCTTCACCGCAACTCTGCTTGTCTCTCCGTGCTTCCTCTCGTTTGTAGTCAGAAGTGATTAAATTTCTTGCTGCGCATGCCGGAAACGCTGCTGCAGCAAGGAGAAGATCAGAAGGCGGGGAGGGACCGGGGTAGAAGAATGAAGAAACTGCCATAAAATTAATTTCATTAGTTNAAGGAGAAGATCAGAAGGCGGGGAGGGACCGGGGTAGAAGAATGAAGAAACTGCCATAAAATTAATTTCATTAGTTGGTCCCGTAACCTCACACTCTCTGCAACTCCCCCACCTCCGCACTTTTCCATTTGCCAGGTCTCTCTCCATCGCCCTGATGACTTGTCTGGCTTAGTCTTCCCAGGCCGGGGGGAAACACGGCGGTTGGGCAAGTGTGCAGAAAATATGCGATGTTACTTGCAGAGCGAATTTTACACTTTCTCGGTAAAATTTAAAAAGCTCGGTGATTAGTATACGGTGAAACAGTTTTACCCCACACAAACAGTGTCAGGGAACTAGAAGTTCCTATCGCACGCCCGGGTACCGACCAGAGCAAACGTCGAGAGCATCGACATCTTTCCCTGCTCGGGTTTACGGGTGAGAATCAATTAAAAACTTTTCTTTACAGTTTCAAAACCAATTCAATACACCATAAAAACTCGCACGATTTAATGGGGTTACTTACCGCAAACATGATACGATATTTTTTTAACAGATAAATTCGAATATAAATTTCAAACGTAGGTTTAGTGTGCATAACATTTTTGAATAAAACACTGCCTTACTTCAAACGTATACCGCAGGATAATATACAACTAATTTCAAACCACCTTACACAAGTCTCCATGATGGTCGAGTCGGTCTATGAGGTGGGCATAAAAGCTTTATTCCCTTTTTTATGTAAAATCTTACCGTTTTCAAATAAGAAAACAAATATCGATTTTGGACGCAAATTATTTGTTGTCACAGAGTGGGGACGAAATTATATGGCAGTTACTTTGATGTTGGCGTACCCATTCTCTGATTGGTAGCGCGAGGCTCTGTGAACGGGTCGTGCGTCGGATTGCCTACTGTATGCTGCGAAAGATTCTTCATATGCTGGGCTGCCGGCTGCCAAATAAGTTACCTGGCATGGCACTGATTGGCAAACGGCTTGCCAAAATGTTGTTGGCCAGTGACTACATTTTGCTGTCGTGTGTGGCTGGAGTACGCAAAATAAGCGACTGTTTCACCTCTGTATTCTTAAGTGTTCTGTGCATGTATCGAAGCTAGCAAGACTATCTACATCTGCCTATTCATTCCCTATTCCTCGACTGTTAGCTCGCCGATCAGTTCGTGAAACTTTTGGCTACCGACACACCACTCACCCCAGTATAGCGCCTGGTATCGTTACTCGCCTCGTACGCAGTTCTAAAGACTGTTCACGTTAATATGAACACTTTTGGAAACCATGCTTATCATTTACTTTCCTTCTCGTATTATNAGTTCTAAAGACTGTTCACGTTAATATGAACACTTTTGGAAACCATGCTTATCATTTACTTTCCTTCTCGTATTATTATACACTTCTGCTGTATGCAAGAATAACATTGCTATGAATCGTCTAACTTTATTCATGTGCCATCCAAGTGAAAACCATAACAATTTTAAGACAGTAAATGTTTTATATTATAAAAACTCGTGCTCTTGTTTGTATAAAATACACACATTTACATATTTCCATCTTAATAAAATGTGAATTCTTAAAACTACATATTAATTCGGTACAAACTTAATTGCGCGCCAGTGTGTACTGTAACATATATGTAGCCATGTGTACGGTTTATTCTACTCAGGTTGGGAAACTCAATGCTTTTAGTTTGGCAACTAGAATGTTTCGCCTCTAGGTAAGCGCTAGTGTCGCACGTGTATCAGATTTTCTCTATTTTATACGTTAAAAAACAAAAAAAAAATGCAATAATAATAAAGCTAATATAAAATAACTTCGTCACTAATTAAAACTTTTCTTTTTTATTATTCATGTAGCTTGAAATGTTAATTAGATGTGACCCTTTGGAGCACTACGCACCTAGAGGCGGAAATTTTCCCTATGCCAAACTCTCCCAAAAGAAAATTCGTTTTGTTCATAACCTGAGTAGAATTAACCTTACCATTGGCTGTGATATTTTTCAGACGTTGATTTCGAAAGCGCTTACTTTACCGTGAACACCTTTATCAGCCAAGTCAGATGTGCTTTGTTTCAGATTCTGTCTGACCCTGACCTCTTACACTCAGTCTGTGTATATCGAAAATGTTAAGAAGTTCGCCATTTGCAGTCCCAGAACCAATCAATGTTAGACGAGAGAGAGTGTGTGAGAGAGACAGTGAGAGAGAGAGAGAGAGAGAGAGAGAAGGAGATGCACATTATTCGGTGTCCGGCATTAGCACAGGTCATTCTGCGCTATCTTCGGGTTCACTTCACATCACGCTGTGATCACTGATTTCTCGTAAACTAGTAGATTACATATTATATTGAATATCACAGCAAAAGCCTGGCAGTGCAGTCTCTATGTGTCTGAAAGCGACGTCTGAATGTGGCAAGCATTACGGCTACTTACACTCCAAGCTCGAATCAGTGATATCAATCAGTGAAATAACAGTCATTGAAAGACGGTTGATAAGCAACTGCCAACTGGGAAATCAAGGAAATGGACTGGGAAGAAGTAACTTATCACAGTGGAATTCTCAACATTCAGTGGGAATCACAAATAAAACCGTGACATTCAGCAGCCAAATTAATTAGTTATCAGGCCCTGATTATCAGTCGCTCAATTTTAACTATTTTGACTGATTCGGCTTAATTCTCACTGTTTCAGATTTAGAGTGCAGGCGTCATAAAAATTCTTTTGCACTTACTGTATTTTTCACGATACTAATCGCCTGTTTTCTGTGTGTTGTACTGACATAGATATTTTTTTTATTTATTGTCTTCTTTTGTGACGTAATCTAAGTGTTTAATCAGGCAACAAACTGCCTGCATTTGATAGACTGGATGACAATGTTTGGTATAAGGAAAGGGCTGTACCTTGTCTGCTGGTATAATGCTTTGTATTTTTCTTTCCTCTCATTTTTATTTGTGATTATGAGGAATACTTTGCATATATATAATATATATTGAACTTCAACTGGCGTTAAACTGGATTGTAATTGATTGTTTCTGTAAGTTCGTTATAGCAGTCGTGTATATCAATGCACTTTTACTACATGTTCGTTTAAAATCACCACATGGCGTATGCATGTTAGAAACTAAATTATTTCTGGTATGCTTGTATAAAAATTACACAATAAAAAATAATTTCATTATTACAATAGACTTTCACGACATTGAGTTGACTTATTGCACCAGTGACTTTAAATGAGTGATTTATGCCGATGATATCTGACAACTGCAACCTACTCTATAGTACTACTTATAACTATGAGCATTATATACTAGCATGCATTAAACATTAACGGTCCAGAAAATCAGAATGAGCACCATAGTAAATGTAATAAAATCGAATAAGACATAATTTCGGTAAAACTTTTGCGGATAAAATATTTTGTAATATTTATGTTTCTGACGGAGCAGTCCGCAGTTCGGCCTTTATTCGATGACGGTGTTGACAAACTTTACAGTTAATGAAAATTAACATTGCGAGTGAAGGTTAGAAAATCACAACGTTCTGTTTCAGGGAAAGTAAAATGATTTTTGGGGCAACATTAAGGATAAAGACAGTTAACAGTGCTGCGGGAGAATGTTAGACCTGCCGGTTGTGGTGACAGAAGCGTTCAGAAATATCACGTCTGACCGTATTCAGTTGTGTTACGGTAACGATAAATCTCATACTGATATTCTTAACCCGTTATATTCTATGTATTTTATGGTGCACCCAAACTGTGTATACTTTTTACTGCATTAAACAGAGAAGTCTCTGTTTTAACAGAATTGATATGCATAACATATCTTATGGTGAAGGACGTTGATGTAACATTCTTTACAAACGTATTAGCTGAACGGTAGCTTGGCTTCAATACCAGGTGATACAATTTGCTCTGTGTATTGTCAAAATAATTCTTGGTTATTTTCCTGACTCGAAAAATCCCACACATAACCCGTCTTTAGAATTTAAAGTTAATAATACTATAGCTATTTTTGGTCAATAAGTGTCCGTAAAGAGATAATTACTGCGTTTAATAGATACAAAGCATCACGTATAATAGTTTTTAAGGTCAAGACAATCATTCCTGGCCAAGTGCAGGCACCCGCTCGTTAGTTGAGAACCACCTGGTGCCCAAATATTCTCAATGTAGAGCACCTAATTTTTTCAAGAAATAAGGAAATTAAAACTGGAGCTTAAGAGATCAACGCTCTCACGGGAGAATAGTTGAAAGTGTGCTAAAGGCTTAGGTTGGATTGCCGAGAAAATATATTTATCCAAAATGTGAGCTGAACTTCTCTTTTTTGTTGATTAAAATAATATAACTAAGAAAAGAAAAACTACACAGCAAAAGGCGATATATTTATAACCAACCAAATCGTCAAAAAAATATAAATTAACACTCTAATAAAAACTTAAAATAAATATAAATATGGCAATATAATTATACCTAACCAAGTTTTCAAAAATCAACCCAGAATATGGTTAAAAAAAATTTCAATTAAGTTTTGTGGTTATATCAATAAAATCATGAATGTGATCGAATCACATAATTACCATTAAACATTAAATATTAGCATCACCTAACAAAATATTTCACGCAACCTAATTGAAAATACAATCGTTAAACCCCTAAATGTCTGTTAAATCAACGCATTTCAATAGTATTACAAAATACTAAATATTGTCGAATAAACCTTGAATTTTAAGGGCACGAAACAAGTCATTGGTGTTGAAAAGTAAGAACGCTTATGTATGTGAAAATGGTTGCTTGCCAGTTTCTACCTTAGGAGCCGCAACAATGAGAGATATCCCCTCGAGAACCACCTCACTTTGTCAGTCTCGTGGCTGTGCTGATTCTGTCTCTGATTTTGTTGCTTTCGGAAACCTCAGGAGTATTTCCTTTCCCTCCAGGAGGGGCTGCCGCCGTCCGCAACTTCTTCTTGTTGGCAGGGCCAACGTCCCCAAGCGCAACTGCAAGTAGGAAATGGAAACAACTATTGACAATGCAGCAGGTACTTCTTCGATAGTAAAACACCCTCTCTGGCTGATGCAGAGTTCCGCGGGACGAAATCTGGCATCTTTTTCAGTTAGACTACAGCTGCGCCACTGAATACCCTCCACGTGTCTCACTATCAAACACACGCCCTGCTCCGTCCGAGTAACGGGTCAGCAACGTATATATGCCTTAATTTTGATATAAAATAATTAATTTTTGTATTTATATATATGACATTTATAACGTAGACCACAGTTTTATTAATATTTTAANGCTGATGCAGAGTTCCGCGGGACGAAATCTGGCATCTTTTTCAGTTAGACTACAGCTGCGCCACTGAATACCCTCCCCGTGTCTCACTATCAAACACACGCCCTGCTCCGTCCGAGTAACGGGTCAGCAACGTATATATGCCTTAATTTTGATATAAAATAATTAATTTTTGTATTTATATATATGACATTTATAACGTAGACCACAGTTTTATTAATATTTTAATGAGTGTTATGTAAAATATTTTTGAATATATTACTTTTTTTATTCTTTTAAAGCAACTGGATACACGTGGTACTGTTTGGAATTGTTTATTTTAATGTCATATGTACGGTCAAAATAATTCTTAATAACCGTCTTCTTTATGCCAGTGTAGTTAGTTTAATTGTATTATTAAATAATTTATTGTTGACAATGTTTGTTTTATTGTGACATGTTATCCATATGCGTAGAAACGACAGGTTCCACTTCTCACTGCACTGGCGTTGATCACGACGCAACCCAACAACATAATCCATAGCGGCAACCGAAAATGAAGCAAGAACAATAAAGCTGAATTAATACAAAATAAGCTAATGCAAAATTAAAAACGTGAGAGTTTTGTCCAGTAGCAATTCCTTTTTAGTTTTCTGCATCAGCCGCTCCTTATATCCTGAACTGTCCAACTTTAAAATCATTTTGAGATCCCACCCACCATCTACAAAATTTATATTAGATTAAGTTACGCATTAACAAACTTGTTTTATCAAGTGACCATGCCTGACTTGCATCCGGTAAGTCATAAGTCACAAAGTTTATCCATACCGGCTGAATTTGAAGGAGAAGTAAGAGAATGGAAGCGGTTGATTTTTCGGATGTTTTTCAACCTCATACCACGAAAGTCCTGACACAGTTCCTTGGTAGAAATCTCCCCACTCCTCCTCATAATAAAGCCGGTGTTTATAACATGTCAAATATTATTAATAGATTTTCTACAGCAACCTGATGGATGTTTAATGCAATAATATCACCACGAAGTTGTTCGACAAAGAGAGATAGATACGTTCACCGGACAGTGGGAAGCTAATTGTTTCATTTTAAAACACAATCCTAGAATGCTTCTTGGAATAATTTTTAAAAGATCACAGCACGATTGGACAATTACGAGAAATTAGTAGTAGTTATTTACTTCTAATATTTTCTCGATATTTTTTGCTGGGGAAAACGTCAGTAAAGCTGAGACAAAGGTTAAGATAAAAAAAAACATTAGTATAAAGATTTGCAAAAACATAATAAGGTAAACACATTACGGGCTCCTTGTTTCCGACTGTAGTAGGAATCAGCATGACAGAAAACAATTATTAATGTATTTCATATCAAAGCCTCTGCTTTATAGTGGTATAAGAGGAAGGACTTATACACAACATTTAATGTAAGTATGCGCGTAAGGGAGGCACACTTATTCCTATATTGCGGCAGCATATTTCTAGCCTTGCGGGGTTATTTGTACAACCGAAGATTTCAGAAGTGGGGAGTTAGTCAGCAGTCACTATCCCACTTTAATATTAAAGTTTTTTAATTTTTTTTTTTGAAAATAAAAGTTAATATGTTTGATTTTTTTAATTTTAAATTTAAACTATGATATAAAATAAAAATAATGTAACAGTTTTAATTTTTTTTGCCAAAAATCTTATTTAAAGTAAATGTTGCGGTTGTCACATTATAATGAGGTCATTTTAAAATTGTAAATTAATTCACGCTTTTGTGCCTGGCCAGACTAACACAGCAGCCAGTCAACGTATTAGAAAAAAATAAACTTCACTTATTTGTTCCGCGATATGAATCTGTGCAAGTGAATGTGTTTTCGAGCAGAAACTTCAGAATTCGCTTTATAAAGAACACTTCCAACTACAGTTTGATAAGGTCAGGTATCTTAAAGAGGCTATCCCTAAATAAAAGAGTAGAACATAATTCGTTAAAGATATTAAGGTGTTCATCGAGCTGTGGCAAATCAGTGCATAAAATAATTAATATGCTACGTAACATCGTTAAGTGATGCAAAGAATTTAGCACCCATTATTTCACCTTGTTGACACAAAAAGTACAAAGGAAGTTTATATTGCTGCAGCACGTTTCCTTAAAAGCTTGTTTACTTTTAATTAACACATTTGAAAACCCCGATTAGTTTCTTGTTTCTGCATATTGCTCATCCTTCCATCAGAATATGAACAAATCTTCCTTTGGCATGAACAAATGTTCAGTATCTGACTACTGATGAAGTGTCGCTGTGAAATTTTAGTAACGGTAATAATTGAGTGACACTACGGTAATCTCTCTGTTGGTTATCAAATACATAGCGCTACTTTTCAGTTGTTATTCGGCGAAAATTTTATCATTATAAGTAGATGACATATTACATGTTTTTATAGTTTGTTGCCAAGGTTAACGTGATTTATCCAGGCAATATTTATTTCGGAAAATAATGTGTTCCGGGCTGGGTCTGTTTGCAAAGCCCGACTTCAAACGAGTACAATTAATACGATCTGTCCATAGTTTTGTACCAAAGTGCGCACCAATTTAAAAATAATTTTTTTGTATTCGCGGCTACTTGCGTTACGTTGGCCACCCGTGTTATCGTACGTGCTAGAAATGTGCTATACAATAACTGTATAACATCTACTCTACGAATCAACGATAACCAAACAAACTGTATAAAAAAAAAATTACCTGCATTTTTTAGTTATATCAACTTATTAATTACTTTTAAAACACTTTCTACATGCGGTCAGTTCCCGCTTTCTATTTTTGTTACTAATACTTATTTTTAAAAGTATAGATGGGTGAAACGAGTCTTTACGTTGTTATGTTTTTTAGGCATGAGAACTTCACAGACATTCGCCATAATAGACCAATGTCGCTACAGAAATTGTAGAAGATGACATAAAACTTACATTGAAAAAAAGCCAAGAATAACTGCTGTCAGGAAATATTTGGATAGATAAACAGAAATCAAACTTGTAAAAATAAGTATTCTTTAAAAAGTATGTAAAGGCTATTCACGGTAACGTGAGAACTTTGAAAGCCCTCTTATTTGGAATAATAGTCAAGAAATACATTTTATTTTAGCCATATACGTTAACTTCTGAGTGCGATGGAATATACACACAGTGTTTATTAATTACATGGTAATATTTATTAAAAAAAGGTGTTAAAGAATAAAAAATGGTCGAAAAAAAAGTATCTAGGTATTCAAAAGTGCTCACTTTACCGTAAACAGCATACAGTAACGTTTCGGGAACTGGCTGATTTTCCGTATACGTTTCCTTCCATCCTCAGAGTTTTCTGTGGCAACATAGGTCTGCAATGTCGTATGTCCAGGGTAATTTTCCTTTTAAGGACTTATCCTCTTTGCCCATTTCACTCAAAAATAAGAAGAAAACTTCGGTTAAAGATTAGTTGTGCAGGGACGTGTAACACACATTGATATACATTTATACCTACAGTTTCAAGGCCGAAACTCACATACAGGCGAGTAGCTGACTGATATATGGCAAACCAGTTCCACTCATATACACTCTTTATAATCCTGAGCTTATACGCATAGGCTACGCAAAATACTTCTTAATAGCCAGCGCCCTTTAGGAGACTGACCAGAATAACAGTTTATGTTAAATAAAATTTGGTACGCTTACACTTTTCTTTGTATATGCATGTTTAATAAGACAAGTAATTAATAGAAAAATTAAAATATCACTAATATTGTCTTTGAAAATTTTTACTTTGAGTCCTTTTCTTGTCACCTTTGACTTTCGTCCTATTTATAATAGTGGATTTTATAAACATTCATGTCAGTCACCAACGTAATATTTTAAATATCTGAATTAAACACACGCAAAATAAATTATTAAAACAATTTTATAACTAATGTTTTCTTATATACAAACATAGTTATTATTATACTTGCCTTACTTTACGAAGATGAGCTTGAAAAATATGCTCCCTGCAACACCCAAAATGGAAACAAGTTTAAATTTTAATAAAAAATATACTTGAATAAATACGTTTGATTATTATTTAATAATTATATTTTAGTAATATATAAATATGTTTTATTACTTTCGTTTATACATTTATATTATTTTCTTTCATTCGTATATATGATTTTCTTTCATACGTAACATAAACAGTACTTTTATGACAATTTTGGTAACGTGTGTACTATTTTTCAATGAGATCTCTATGTTCTGCAGTCGGGCGCAATGCTCTATTTGTAGCCACTTTACTTCTGCCTTTAGAGAAATGAGTAAAATACAAAATGGCGGATGCAGGTTATGTCTGTTACCTTCCATTGCGTATACTGATATGTCACTAGGGGCGGATCGTAAGGGTGTTATGAAGGCTTGAGTCTTCTCCAATTTGGACCATAATTTAAACCCAGATAAATAAAATTCTTGTATCGAGTTAATTATATCATTAACAATGAAGTATCAATAAAACAACATAGTAAAATAAGAGGATATGATAAAAATGTACCCTACACACGGTCATATGCACTTTTAAAACTTAATGCTCACCGGTAAGCAAGCGGCTTGAACTTAATCCACAGCACCCCATCACTTACTCAAGTTCGATTCCCAGTGGTGTCACCCACGGATTTTTGCAAGTGGGAATTGTGCTGGACGATGCCTCCGGTAGGCGGGTTTTCTCGGGACCTCCCGTTTCCTCCACCACTTCACTCCGGCGCTGCTCCATAATCACCTCACTACACAATTATCGGCTCTCAAGCACTCGATGTTAAGAGCCGCCCAAATCTCTTCAGACACTCCCTCAAGTAGGCCTTTACTTAATGGGTATTTTAATCCGACACTGAGTGCCACTGTTACAGATTAAAACTAGAGAAAATTCAGCTAAAGTGGGTGTATTTCGAAGCCTTTATGTATTGTCGCATGCTGAACGACCGCGTTAGGTCGTTAGGACCTTGCATAGAGTTTATAGTTTGTACTAGGAAGTCACACTAAGAGCGTTTGAGAGGCTGAGTATATTTTATACGCTTCCAGAATATTACATTCTCTTTCGTTGTGGTATTAAATAAAGTCTTAAAAAAATGTCACAATTTGAGGAAAATTTATTTTCATAAAAGGATAAAAGAATTCACAGGAATTTAAAATTGGGATTTTGTGGTATAAACCTCAGAAAAATGTTACATCTCAAAATAGCTGTTCGTCTTATTAGAATTTCGTGAAGAATACTTCTTGAAAATTTGTCCAACGGTGTGCTCGTATTTCAATTATAATTTTCGAGGTAAAATTTAAAGTAAAAATAGTAAAAAGTGAAGTCACTATCGAAGGCGAACAGAGTGTCTGATTTCAAACAAACTGCTACATGCCACTCCTGTGATTTCAATTAACACTTGCTTCAGCTGAAACCGAACTCCGTGAAAATACATTTGTGATATTTGTAGGGATCAAGATTTGAAGTTAAAATCTTCATATTTGTGCTAAAAAAAATATATCATGAATATCATTTTTCAAATTATTTGCTATTCCTTTTAAGTTATCATGTCTAGGTTCTAAAAATCTTCAAAATATGTAAAAGAGTTTGCCGAACAGGTGCTGACAATTAACATGTAACCCCTACCTGGGTTGAGAGCANATCTTCAAAATATGTAAAAGAGTTTGCCGAACAGGTGCTGACAATTAACATGTAACCCCTACCTGGGTTGAGAGCAGGGAATTTACCGCTAGGACGCATGTGTTTCCTCCAGATGAAATTCCTTTTATTGGCAGAGGTGTTGAAATTATTTCGTCTTTAGGGCGAGAGGACTTAACAGCCAGCAAAACCGACAGTGTGTAATATGTAGCCTGCTACAGCAGTGTTTGGCACACAATTCCAGCGCAGAGAAATCTATCGTCTTAGAAAATAATATAAAAGTTACCTAGCATAAATGTTTTTTGAAAATTATTTATTACCTTTTTGGAAGGAGGCAGTGTAAATTCTGACAAATGTGTTATAATGTGTACAATAAAAAAAAAACTTTGTAAGCTAACATTCCCTCGCCCTGGTATCACCTCGACAATAAATTAACCCTGTAAGCCTTTCAAGGCAGGGTTCCTCTGAAAAAGAGGTCGGCAACCTTTATTATCCATTTTAATGTTTGCGTTGTATCTCATTGCTATTATATCGAAACTTGCTAGAGATCCCACCTCGATGTCTGTTACTACCTTGTTGTTTAATGAAAGTTTGAAAATAAAAATAAATTTTGAATCTTTTGCTGTTTATTTTTACTATTTCCGGCTGATTATATTTATAATACGTGACATAACTTTTTATCCTTTCGGATCATACATTTTATACGGCATGTTTAAAGCAAGGGTATGAAGTTATTACATTTTTTCAATATAATTCCTCGTGTATTATTTTTTCCACCCCAGAAGTCATAAGTAAATACTGTAGAACATCTCAAATTAAGCTAATTGAGTAACCGGTGCAATTTACTCATTCTGCGATAGTATTAATTCAAGGCACAAGAGAGTTTTTTTAACTTAGCCTATACTAAGAAGTAAAGAAACTAGAAAACCCTTACAACGTATTAATTAATATTTATATATACGAAGACGAACACAACCTAATAAAATACCAAATAAACTAAAAGTAATGTTAATTGTTGGTAACTTTCTATTCCAATATTTTAAACCAAAGGAATTTCATTTGTATAGTTACCTTATAGCTGTCTAAAAGTCTGTTGATCTTGTTTATTCTTAAACGAAACTGTTGAATAGTTAATTGCAACGTAGATGTGCGGTAAACAATTTTATTTTCTGGCGATGGTAAAGCAAATGCCTAGGAACTTGCTTGACAGGTAGCAGTTAATAATACAAACATGTTTTATTTATATTGTATGTTTGAGTTACTGACTCATATTATTAAGGCTATAAGGTTTATTTCAATATCTGGAAAACCATTTCACGGAACACTGATGGTAAAGTTAAAATTAGTACGAATGCGAAAACTGTGATGAATGATTCTGCAACAGGTTATCAAGGTAGCCATATAAAGAATGCTATATTTGCGAAGTAACCAAACAGTTTAGAATTTTGCAGGAAGGCGATTTAGAACTAATTTTTTGGATATTTTTTTTTGAAACAAAAGTTACAAATTTTTCGATTGATGAACAAAATAGATTAGTTTTGAGAGATATTCTGTACGAGTTAGACGAGGCATGCATTGTTCTAACCATGAACGTGTCTTTTATCAATTTTCACTCACACGTAACGATCTGTGTGACACGTTTCGGTTTTTTGTAGCATCTCATGAGTTATTCAGTTCGGTTCTCGTAACAGATGTTCCGAGTATAAATTTTTTTTTGCGTTCCTTCAAATCTATTTGCACAACTCACAATGAAAAATAGCCGTGTTACAGGAATGTTTTAGCCTACCCTGGCTTTCATTCTGATGCTCACATCAAACAACAACTGTTTCTTCCTGGATTAAAATCAATAAAACATGGTCCATAACAGAAAGTCAATGAGTTTCAGCAAAGAGAAACACGTATTTAACAACTGTATTGGACAAAGCATCTTCTGCGGTTGTGCAGCACACCGACGGTGCTTGTAGACGAACTGCTTCCCTGCTGCAGCAAACGTTTCTCAGCCGAAGGCAATACCGTGGCTGCTATTACCAAATCCTAATGCGAAGCCTCTCTCTATCGGCCTAATTATGGTGGCGTCCATTATGATGTTTCACATCCGGATACAGCATAAGTAATTACTATATATTGACTGCGCTTACGCGTCTTAATATGGATGATAAACTGCTCGCATGGCCAACCAACAGCAAGATTAAACCAGAGATCCCCTTACCCAGAAAACAACGTAAGCGTGAGTACCTATTAAAGTACACTAAAACACTATAATTACGAGCTATAATAAGCTTACCAGACTGGGGCCAGGAGTTCAAAATTCGTGTCTCTGGGGGTAATCCAATCATTATCGTCTGGTTTCCACTAAGTTCATTCTGGTCCACTTGGCCATGGATTGGGACATAATTTATTGAAAATGGTGTCAACAGAAAAGTGGGGAAAGAGGAAATAACTTTGCGATATTTCAATTTCTGAGTAGGCTAAAAAAACTTAAGTCTATATTAATTGCAGACTGTTCTCGGTTAAATGAGCACTTTTGAAATAATATTTTGAAAAATGTCACGGCCCCTACTCGCATGTATTTTGATGGGGACATTGCCTCGCGTGCGCCCGGTAAAGTTGATTATGATATGACGGAGGAAAGGTAGTTCCATTTCTTGATGTGGAATTAAAAGTGTTAGGAAAACATTTCCCAATTCTGAAATTACTTATTTTACTATCTGCTTTCTTTAACGCACCTATAAGTGTAAGAATGAACGAACTTTTTAAAATATTAACTTTCATAGTAATTTTTTAGTTTCACTTGATCCACTCTTTAATAAAGCTATCTTATCCACATACATGATCATTTTACGTATGGTAGAAGACTAAATAATGTGAATACAAGTATATTTTAAACAGGGCTTTCAAAATAGCTCAATTTACCGCTAACAGCCTATAAAAGCCTACCGTGTGCCCTTGAATACGTTTATTTTCATGGAGAGACCAAAATACATAGTTTTTCTATAAAACATTGACACGGAACTTTATACAGTTTGTTACAGAGCAAGAGAGAGAGAGAGAGAGAGAGAGAGAGAGAGAGAGAGAGATGAGAAAGAGAAAGCCTGTGTAATTTCCCAATTAAAAAATTTAATATTTCTGTTAGTAAAATTAAATTTTGTGGTTAAGAGGGATACTGATGTACGCAAGGCCTCCTCTAGTATACTTCTACAAAAATTACGTCTGTTATATTTAGTCTTTATGTCTTAATTTTTTCGTTGTCACTCTAATTCTGAAATATTTATGATGTCATGTTTTTGGTAACTGTGGGATCGAAGGTAGTTTTGTAAAGTGTTAAAATATAATATTCTTTTACCGAATATAATAATGGTATTTTCAATTGCTCGAGAAAATCTATGCTCTCATTTTAAAGCACAGTACAAACACAATACTACCCCACGCAATTATTTAAAAAACACTAAACAGACCCACAAATGATAAGCTGCGACAACAACTCACCGTTTTCAAGCTCCAGAATAATCAGCCTCTCACGCAACTACGTTATTTAAAGGGCGTGTCATAGCACCCTCGTTCAAGAATGGATAAACTGAAAATTTTAGCTCATATTACAATTTAAATTAGCTCTATCAGGCATCAACCTGACGATCTTCTTCACAGGCGTAGAATGAGGCGTAGAAATAATGCTGCACAAGGCGTGTATCAACTTGTATAAACTAGCCCCTGAATAAATAAAAAATGACGTACAAGGAGGGGTAATCAAGGGAGCAAAATGAAGGGAGTGAATAGGAAGGGAGCTGAGTCGGCCAAGGAGCTGGCCGCCTTACAGAGAAGCGAATCCAAAAACGATGCGCCAGACTGCTCGTCTCCCTTCTAGGCGAACTGGGTTCCATTCCCGGTGGAGTTACTCCCGGATTTTCGCAAGTGGTAGGCCTAATAGTGCCGGAGGATTCCACTAGTCGGCGGGTTTTCTTGGGGCTCTCGCGTTTCCCTCGCCATTGTATTCCGGTGCTTCTCCGTTCTCACCTCAATCCACCCTCATCGGCTTTCAAGACCTCCATGTTAAGAACCACCAAAATCTCTCCAATGGGTTTTTCATGTTTCCTCGAGATCACTCTAAGCGAGTGCTGGGATGTTTTATTACTCCAGGCCATTATAAGGTTACTTCTACTACAAGTTGTGAAGATCAATGTTAAAAGATTTTGCAAAGGGAAAATTTTCGCCACAAATTTAGATCTAGTGTCGCATGTGTACCAGATTTTCTCTATTTTGTACGTTAAAATAAAATCTGGTCGCAATAATTACAAATCAATTACAAAATAATTTCGTAGATAAGTAAAATCCTTGTGTTTTATTATTCACGTGGTTTAAAACTTTAATTAAAAGTTCCTTTTTTTGACACTACGCACCTAGAGGCGGAAAATTTCCCTGTGCCTAACTCTCCCATAATAAGTCACGTTTTGTTCTTAACCTGTAGTAGAGATAGCCTTTGCCATGGTCGATTCCTTCCCCGTTCCAGGTTCTCTCAGAAGTTTGCTTCGTCTCTAATGACCTCTCTGTTGCTGAGATCTTAAACCCTACGTACCTACCTACCGATCTACAGCAGTATTATTGGAGGCCTAACGAGCTGTCCAAGGCAATCAGTTTATAGGTAACAAAGTCGTTTTGCATTATTTATTTCAGAAAAGGTTAAATGCATTAACTCGGACCAACAAGCATATAACTTTATAAACAAACAACGCGCCTATCTATTTTCACACCACAGCGCCTGCGTGTAGGTATTCTTTAGTACGCTTTACTTCAATATTTGAGACAAACGAAATTACTGCGCCCTCAAGCTGTATGTAGCATACACGGTTTAGACATAATTATTCAACATCCTCGCCATTTCCAGCATTCAGGCATTAAGCTACTCGTTATGTATAATTGCTTTATGCNGACATAATTATTCAACATCCTCGCCATTTCCAGCATTCAGGCATTAAGCTACTCGTTATGTATAATTGCTTTATGTAGTGTATGTGAACAAGAAAGATTGCAATGTAAAGCGTTGTCTCACCCATAAAATGGTGTTACATGTAGCCATCAAACTTAACTTATGTTTTTCTATTTCATTACTTCTTTGTTAATTGTACACATTTCAATTCATGTAAAATGTTTTTTGTATCATGTGTTAGATTTTTTAAAAATTTTATTCGTATTTGATAAAAAATAATTATTATATCAATTAAAATTTTCCTTAAAGAAATTATATATTTTGGAAACAGCTTCATTTAGCTACAGTAAACAGTATCTGTGTAGAAGTTTTTCGTGTTTTACCTGGGGAATTGTATATATCATAACTGCATTAATAGTGCAGCTTTTTAGTGCTTCTAAAAGGACAAGTGTTCCGATCCGGTTTGGATTCACAGTCCTCAATTTTCTAGTCCAACCACTTTGAAATGCTCTTCTTATTTTTAATAGTAACATGGAATAAAAATGGTGTTAGATATATTTACGGACTGAAGCAAATTCTTTAAAATGTTTCCTTACAATCCACACTGAAAAATACGTTTAGTGTTCAGAGTCAAATTTATTAATATATTATAAACTACTGCGCTGAGAAAATGATTTTGTTAAATGAAACAAAGTTTGTGTGGTGCAACAAAATTAATTGTTTGTATTGGAGCATTGGTATATTTTGGTGTTGAAACGATATGAATTTGTTGTTGTTATTTGGTTGACCTAAACAAAGATTTGGTTAGTGCAACTAAAAATTCGNTGTTGAAACGATATGAATTTGTTGTTGTTATTTGGTTGACCTAAACAAAGATTTGGTTAGTGCAACTAAAAATTCGTCTACCTCTATGTACATTAAAATTTTTCTGTTAATATTTAAAAAAACTGGAAGCCCGACATAAATTCGAACTTAGATCATCTTGTAACGACGTAAAATTGGGACATACGCAGATTTGAAATATTTACTTATTTACGTATTTGTATGACATAAAATGATTTTCGCAGATGTTATTTTCCATTGACACGCTAACTATGTTAAAATGTATATAATTTCACGGCTCATTTTAATTTGGATTTTTTATTTTATCCTAAACACACTTGTCTTTCCAGTCTGTTATTTTTGTAATGTANACGGCTCATTTTAATTTGGATTTTTTATTTTATCCTAAACACACTTGTCTTTCCAGTCTGTTATTTTTGTAATGTATTTAGAAAGCCGTAGTATATAAGGAGTTATTTATTCGTGGCCATGGTAACTAAGAGGCTTGTAGAGTAATTCTGTCNTTTAGAAAGCCGTAGTATATAAGGAGTTATTTATTCGTGGCCATGGTAACTAAGAGGCTTGTAGAGTAATTCTGTCTCTAGCTCTCTCGTGATTGGTCAGTTGTAGACGGTGAAGTTTTTGGAAGGAATTTTTAGCCAACTTGGTGTTCGAAGGCAGGACGCTAGCTAGCGTGGTTTTGGCACGCAGATTTTTTATTAGATTACACTACAAGGATAGGAGTTCAATTCTGAAAAAAAACCGTCTCGAAGGAAACGAAGACGCGAGGCAAATTTAAGGAAGAAGTAGACCTGTTTCGGTCACCGCCCGCGTATATTTTCGGGGTAATTAGTTCAAACTACCGCGTGTGATAATACGTGCTGGGACTGTATAGGCTATTCATGGTTAAGTGAACACTTCTGAAACACTTCTCATANACCGCGTGTGATAATACGTGCTGGGACTGTATAGGCTATTCATGGTTAAGTGAACACTTCTGAAACACTTCTCATATGGAACAATAATCAATTAATATATTTATGTTTACCTTGTTCGGTAATTTACAAGTGCGATGGAATATACACTGTGTGTTTATTACTTACATGACGATTTTAATTTAAAAAGCTGGTTAAAAGATAAAAATGACTGAAAGGAAAAAGTAACGAGGACCTCAAAAGTTCCCACTTTACCGTGAACAGACTATGATGGCACTAAAGGCCCGAGAGCCTGTATAGGGAAACTCACTATGAGAGGTCCTGCCGCATCTAAGGGAATGCGAATGCTAACAACGAAATCACCAGGAACGTCTAAAACGTCAATAATTCTTCATTTTTAAATTTTAATTACCTAAGTTCCATAACAATGTTTTTTAGAAAGAGATACGAAATTATTTTTTCATCAAGTTGAGCTGATTCCAAATTATTTTAACCACAGGCACCTTGGAAAATAGAAAATCACTCTTATTTTCTAGAAAGATAGAATTTTTTTTTTCAATGCCAAGTCTAAAGTAAAATGGAACACCTCAGACACGAGAGAGGCTAGTGTTGCTGAGGCCGCTCGTAAAATCTAGCCTGAAAATTGATTACTTTATTCCTGTAATATCTTATCTGATTGAAAGAAAGGTAATTAAATTACAAATTTTTCTGGCCACGTCTCTGCTGAGTAATGATCTCAAATAGCAGTATATATTTTCCTAGCAATAATTTTGGTTGTTCTGGATTTGAAATTTGTATAGTTATTTTTTAGTGTTCTTCCGTCACACACTTAATTTTTTACATCTGTTTTACACAATGTACCCATACAATGTACTAACTACCTACATTCACACACGTACGGCATACGCGAGTGGAGCTGTTAGCAGGTGTTACATCAGGCGCCCAACTGTTAGATGTTAGTGTTAGCTAGTGTTATTACATCTGGCTCACCAATTGGGGCCGAAAATAAAACAGGGGTTAGTTCATACATCTGTCAGTGAGACGATGTTGATGAGAAGACGCCAGCACATATCTTACAATTTAAGGCTTATTACATCAACCAACTATAAACTGCTTGAATACGTTTCAGCGATGGGTGGTTTACAGAGGAACACAATGCCACTGGCGACACTAATACGGAAATAACACAACCAGAGTCAGTTATAGCTCCTGCACAGACAGTAGAGGCTGCAGTTACTAACACTACCACAGGAAACCTAGAAGTTATGCTGCAAGTTAGAATACAATAAATGCAAAAAGCAGATCACGACAGGGCAGAACAAATGAGAAAAGTAGAAGAAAATCTACAAAATCAGGCAGAGCGTCTAGAAAGGATATTTAACGAGCAGATCGCGAAAATGAAAACTTAAACCAAACAAATGAAACGACAGGAAGAACATTAATCGGTCGAACGGAACATACAAATCATAGCTAATGCCTTTAAAAGTGAAGAGGTGCAGTCAGGCGATACAAGAACAATCACTTCACCGCCAGTCTCAACCCACCAAGCTGCAGGTGTAGTTGACGACGCAACTAGCAAGTCTATTGTACCTATGGTTACACCACCCCAAATTGTTTGTGTGGTTGTCGACAGAATTAGCCACCCTTCCGCACCTATAAATGCACAAGGCTAAGTTGTTTGTGTAATTGACGTCTCAACTAGCCTGCCTACCACCGTGCCTATGATTACAGTGCCACCACATCCTTCGAGATACCAATCCCATTCAACTGACAGCCATGGCAGTGACTCAATTACGGGCAGGGAAGACTTACCAGAGTTCACTCAAATTGATCATCTGCCAATGCAGAACTCAAATCGTGAGAGCGACGAACATGTTCGAGATGAAAGAGCCCCGGCCCTGTACCTAGTCAATTGGCACACAAGTAACAACAGTGCATCTATGCTAGGCCAAAAGCGCAGGGTGAAGAAGCACAAAGTGAAGTATCTTGAGCCATACCAGATACAGAACCAAGGCCGCCGATGGAACAGGCAGCATTCCTACTGATGCAGAAAGGAATTTTTATTCCGGCAGGAGGTCTAAGATGAGCAGAAGCTACCATTGTTCCAGGAAAGTGGAAAGTAAACCTGACGGGTACCGTTCTAACGGCGATCATGGATACAGCGGATGTAAATCGCCAAATTCGCAACGGCCTACACTGCCCACTAATGGTTGTGGAATTTCCAAAGCAGGAACTTCTGGCCACAAATATGTACAAAAGTGCTAACTGGACAGCGATCACTAGTGTTTGATCACACTAAGTTACCAACGCATCTTACGATAACAGAAGCACCTGACATCATGCCCGCCGAATTAGAAAGAGAAGAAATGAATGAAATTGTGAGAAACCGACTTGTGATCGCAGCTGAGAGAAGGAGCAAGCACGTGAAGTCGTCTAAGCTAAGAAATTTACCGCCAGGACAGTTGGTTTTAGTACGTGCCACCAACGTACAAGCTGACCGGAAAACTAATGCCTTTGTTCGCAGCTCCGTATGAAGTAAAGAACGAGTACATACCAATTATTGCAAGCTCACGCAGCCTTTGACAGGAGAAAGAGTTGGTCAATATAATTTGACGGCCCTAAGAGTGTACTGAATTCCGCTAACTCAAGTGTAAGAAGTTTGTTTTGTGCTGTAGCTAACTTGAAGTAAGACGCGGCGAAGTGAAGATAGAAGCTTCGGAGGAGCCCTGATACGCCGTGGTATAATGTTGTATTGCTACGTGGGGAAAATGTTTGCCGCAGCCTACAGTATTTTGCCACGCCTTATTTCAATTGCCCAATTTTATTTTGAAAAGACCACGCAACGACCCTGCCATTAAAGTAACCTGTTGACGTCTGCGCTGCATAGAATACTGTTACGTCGCACCGAAGAAGCTAAACGCAATAAGATTCAGATGCGGTTCAAAACACGACTGGCTGAAGATTAAGGGATTTGCCTGTCAACCTACTGGAGTCTGAGTAAGACGAAATAAGCCTGCCTAAAACTCGCTAACATGATGAGGGTTTACTCACAGTTATTCTGATCCAGCACGAACTGAGTAACTGAAACAGAAAGCAGAGGTAAGGGATGACCCCTTATGAAGCACAAAGCAACTGTGCTCATACATAAAACACTTAGACACTTAGAAAAGGAAGCTTACGAACCGAGTTTCTTTCTATGATTTATGTTGTATCCAGCTGTTGAATTAGGTTCTCCTTGATTAATCCCAGATTCGGCGGCAGTTTAGTTTATTTTCCTGTGTTTAACTTATGTTATGGTAGCTGCGATATGAGTTTGTATATAATTATTATGTTTCATTTTTGGAGTGTCCTCATTTTGTATTGTTGTATATTGCTATGATGATAGCAAGAAGTCGTGGTTCTTCCTATGATTCCTATGATGTTTAGGAGGGAAAATTGATTTTTCGTTGAAATACGATTTTCTTCACTTGCTTATTGTTGTGTGTTACCTGATACGAGGGTTTGATATCAGATGTGTGTATTGAATGCCAGTAACACTAGCCATTGACTAAAAGTGTTTGAATAGCTGCAGAGTGCTTTTGCTGACCGCATAAACTTTTGGTTATTGAGAGTTCAGGTTATTTATGTGTTTGCGGGTGAATTTATAATTAGACGTTACACCAGTAAATTGTGCATGCCCCATGAAGATTTTGAAACGGGTGGAATCCTAGTGACACGAACTTGCAACACTTCACATGTTAGCTGAACTCTTAACACACACACACGCTGTAGTGAATGGTGGAAGCACGAGCCTCGACAGCCAACGCACGAAATACGCTCCAAACTGCGAAATGTCAGCGGTGCGAGTGTTTTGGTTCTGTGTTAATGAACACTGACTTAACTAAAGAGGGTAATGTGTCACTGTTGAACTAGCCAAAGAGAAAAGCCGGCAGTTGGAGTGACGCGACGCGAGACGCGGAGCACGAAACTGATCGTTTACAGCCCGGAGGCTAAACGACGCTACTCGACGTTATCCTGCATTGTGGTTTAAAACCAAGACCCGAGCCGCACTGAAGCTCGCCGAGCTGTGCCAAGAGAGGGAGACGGCTCCCCTGTGTCTGGCGGTGCACTGACCTACCTTACATACAACACCGTACCGCATTGTTGCTCAGCAAATTATTATTATTTTTTTCCTATTTGCATTTTTCTTGTTAATTATGTTACTTTCAGAGTTGAGAACTGTGACTGATAAAATGTATGTATTTTGCTGTATGCCCACTGGCATATAATGTCTTAAATTGAATATGTTATGAAATTGCTCTTGAAGAGAATTAATGCCACATGTGTTGTAATGATTTAATTACAATTTGACAAAGTTCCAAAAGTTTTTTGTTTTTAAATTTGAAGCTTCGCAAAGTTTTGCACCTTCTAAAATTTTGGTGAAACACTTTAGTAATATAAAGTTCGGCCATATGCAGATTTTGATTAATTACTTATTTCGTATTTGTAAGATATAATATGATTTTCAGAGACACTATTTTCATTTGGCACATTAACTATGTTAATTGCTATGTGATTTCACTGCTAATTTAAATTAAATTTTTTTATTTTATTGTTAATACATTTGTCTTTCAGTCTGTTATTTTTGTACTGTGTTTAGAAAGCTGTAGTATATGAGCAGTTATTGATCAGTTCCCATGGCAACTATGAGACGTGTTGAGTGTAATTCTGGCTTCTAGCACTCTCGTAATTGGTCACTCCCGTAATTGGCCAGTTATAGACGTAATTTAATTAAGTCTTTGAAAGGATTTTTTAGCCATCTTGGTGTTTGAAGGCAGGACGCTAGCCCGCGTGGATTTGGAACGTAGGTTTTTAATTAGATTATATTACAAGTATCCGAGTTTGAACCTAATAACAGGCTGTCTCGAAGGAGACCAAGACGTAAGGAAAGTTTAAGGAAGAAGTAGACTTGTTTCAGTCACCGCCCGCGAATATTTTTGGGGTAATTAGTTTGAACTACCGCGTGTGACAATATATGCTGGGACTGTAATGGCACTACAGGGCTGAGAGCCTGAATAGGGAAGTCCGCGATGAGAGGTCCTGCCGCATCCAAGAGGATGCGACTCCCTACAACGAGATTACCAGGAACGCCTAGAACTTCAAGAATTCTTTGGTTTTTTTTATGTTGAGCAGACTCCAATTTATTTTGACCACGGGCAACTTGGAAACTAGAACACCACTCATAAAATCCTGAGCTAGTATGGAGTTGAGAAGTAAAACACTTGATTTATTTTCCTGGAAGTTAGAAATTTTTTTCAATGCCAAGTCTAAAGTAAAATGGAACACCTCAGACACGAGAGAGGCTAGTGTTACTGAGGCCGCACACTAAATCTAGTCTGCAAATTTATTACTTTATTACTGTCATATTTAATCTGTTTGAAAGAAAGGTAATTAAATTCCATGATTTTCTGGCCACGTCTCTGCTGAGTAATCATTTCAAGTAGTAGTATATATTTTCCTAGCAGTAATTTTGGTTGTTCTGCATTAAAATTTTTTTGTTGTGTTATTTGTGAGTGTTCTCCTGACATACTGTTAAGTTCTTTACATCTGTGTTACACTTNTTAAAATTTTTTTGTTGTGTTATTTGTGAGTGTTCTCCTGACATACTGTTAAGTTCTTTACATCTGTGTTACACTTTGTCTCTCTACAATGTACTTACTACCTCACACGTAAGGCATACGCATGCGGAACTGTTAGCTATTACCTTTGCTACATCTAGCGTCCACGTGTTAGCGGAATTGTTAGTGTTACCTGCGGCTTAGCTGTTGTTACAATTTGCCCCCAACCGCTACGCCTTAGCAACCTCAGCTTAAATGACTACTCATGAAGATGGAATAATTTAAATACCTGCATTTTATATACTGGACATTGTGCGCAAATAAAGATTTTAATTTTACAGCTGTACTTTTTTAGTTTCCTTTAAAACTAGTTTTATTACAATGTTCATACCATTTTTAAACATCAATAAATGTGTTAACTAACTGTTAGGTTTTGGTGAAATAACCTTCAGTAGATAAAAACTGAAAGTTAATATTTGTAAATATAATTTATTAAAATACAACATTTAGACAGCCATAACAGTTGAAGTTATTTTTANCTGAAAGTTAATATTTGTAAATATAATTTATTAAAATACAACATTTAGACAGCCATAACAGTTGAAGTTATTTTTAAGACAACTATACAAAGAGATGTTGCAGGTAATCGAAGTACATCAAACTTTTGTAGTTATACTCATATTTTTATTGTTATCTCTACACTTCCCCTGAATAAAGTTATTCAACAGTAAATTAAATTACTTTAAATTTAGCCCTTGAAACCAAAAATTATCTGTGATGTTTGAAGTTATGAAATACTAATTTCATGACATAATTTATCAAGGTTGGTTTCGGAAACAGGTTTGATTAAAATGTCCGCTATTTGATATTTTGAACTTACTTATTTCAGCTTGACGTGTGACGAGTACATAGGGTAGGAATTGCGCTATATTCACACCCTGGGAGGAATACCCCCGGGGAGGTCCCGCCGAATAAGGCCATGCGGGGAAAAACCGAATTCGAGAAAAACTGGGAAAGTCCCGAGAAGTAGCTGATGCAGCCCTCTACGAAGGAAACAGGGGGTGCCCCCGACGAGAATTACTGCTGACACAGCTTACAGAAACCCCCGATATGCTTGCTGCACCCCTCCCTCCTACCCAGTTGGAGCCCGCGCGCAGCTGACGAGAGACCAAATCCTACATAAAAAACGTGCGTGGTAAAGGGGGGAATTCCCGATTTATCTGGCAAAAAACTGCTGACAGCCAATTTGAATATATCGGGAGGCTGGTTAAATTCCGCAGCAGCGAAGGAATGGGATGAGTTTTGATCAGGAGTTGTGGTCCATCAGTCTTAATCAGTGGTTGACGAGGAGTTGTTCGGCAGCTACGATGCGAGACAGAGAAGGCAGTTAGGCGAGAGGCAGTCGTATCACCAGGCCGGAGTTCGGACCCGGCTCAGGCAGTCAGTTGTTTGCAGTCAGTTGTTCGGGAGCAATTATCGCCAGCCGAGACGGGAGTTGTTGGGCGGTACAGCTGCGAGACGAGTTAAATGCAGCCGAAATGGGAATAATCAGTCCTGTGACGAGAACAGTGCCGAGAATATGAGTAAATTCCCTGAGACTAGTGGCAGCCCCAGTCCGAGAGGCGCCATTCCCCGAGAAGACGTAGTCGTGCGCCGTATGGCGACGAGGCGAGCAGNAGCCCCAGTCCGAGAGGCGCCATTCCCCGAGAAGACGTAGTCGTGCGCCGTATGGCGACGAGGCGAGCAGTCAGTTAGTCAGTGAGTCGATTGTGACGTCACCAAGGAGAGAACCCAGGAACAGCCAAAACTTCATGTGTAAATTCCAGATACAAACCCAGTAAAAGGACCGAGAAGTTATGAGTTCATTTCCGAAAACGTAGTGGCAGTTTCCGCGGTGAGGAAAGCTGAAATGCGAGCCGGAAGAAGGATGAGGAGGATGCGCTCTACAACCAGGAACGCTAGCCGGGGTCGCAGGGAAAGTACAAGTCATGGGAAACCAATCCCTGACATCAGAGAGAGTCATTCAAAGCCGCAGGAAAAAGCCAACTTAGTACACCACGCTAACGAGAGCCAGCCCGAGGGCCTGAACCAGGGCCACCCAACTCACCATGCCTCAGTTACCAACGAAGACAACTCACCAAAAGCCGCAGTAACAGATAAGTAGAGAAACATCCCCCTTCAACAACTTTCCCCGACACATGGTATTCAGCCCACAAGCCCTTCAGGCTTACGACTTGCAGGGGGGCTCAGTCTCGCCAGTGTGTGTAAATAACTATGTAGCCTTCAGACAAATAAATTACTGGTGTGTTAAATAACGAAGAATACGGGTATTTGTTTACCCCTTACGCAACAATCTCAGGTGCCCTTAGTCTGCACCGATATAATTTAACAATATAAACTACTGGCCACCATCCTGTATAACTCAGGTGGCCTAGTAGCGACAAGCTTTACAGTAACATCAGAAATTTTCTCTCCGATAAATTCATACTTGACGTCGAGGTGTTTCATACTGTTGTGTGCCTCAGGGTGTTTTGCAATACTTATTGCAGCCTGGCTATCTTCATGAATTATGAAAGGTGTTGTGTAGTAAACTTAACGATCTTTCTTGATGTTGTTGATCAGCATCCTTCACTCACCCCTCATTGCTCAAAGTAATGCATTCCACCTTAGTCGATCAAAGTGTTATGACCTTTTGTTTACTCGAAGACCGTGACATTAAATATCCAAATAACTTGAACAAGAAACCTGTAGTTGAATCGCATGTGACAGTATCTACAGCCCAGTAAGAATCAACAGAACATGGAGTTGTTCGTGATTCCTTTTTTTTATTAAATCAGCTTCTGAGTTTTCATTTTCCTGATCCATTTAAGAACTCTCTTTGACATTTGTTACAATTTAAGTAAACTCTGAGAATGATGACTTTCGTAGTATCAAAATAATAACTGTCCTGCTTCTAAGTACGTCATACATCAGTGATCAAACTATTCTTTTGCATTCTTTAGAAAAGTTTTCATCAATTGTATCACAATTACTAGGTTTGAAATTCGGATCCATGGGAAGCTTGGTAGATCTATAGTTCTCCATTTAAAAAATTTTCAGTTAGGATACTTGGTATCCATTTTGGTATATTTATTTTTTCCCTTCTTCTCTTTGGTGATTGATCTTCAAACCAAGGTAACTAATGTTGCTTACAATGTGCTTCATTTTAAAATTCTAATTTGAATTTGGTTTTAATTTATTTACAGGAAATTACCAAGATATAATCCACACACCAAGACATACATTAAATGCCCTCCCTCACTTTTAACATAGAGGCATTGTTCCAATATAGATCTTTTGAATTTTTCATTAGGATTGAATGAATTGAACTTTGATTTCCAATCGTTTGGTAACTTCTTCAATCCATAGAGTGATTTATAATTTTAGGACTTTTCCATTTTGATTTATTTCAGCATACTTGGATATGTAGACTTCTTATTGAATATCACCATCTCAAAAGGAATTCCGAATATCCAATTCTTTACAGTGATTTGCAACAAAAAGTAGTTTCCGAAAAGTTGTAAGTTTGACAACTGGCGCATATATTTCAGCAAAATTGAAAGTTCTCATTGACGCTACTCGCCTCCTTGTGATATGATGCACAGGGAGCGTCAAAGAGTCTGAGTTATTTTTACCAGGCACAGACTATAAGATGCCTTGGAGATTTAACAAGGTGAATAATAATGTAGTCACTCTGTGTTTTAAATTTGTTTGCACATATAACATGCTTCACATTCTAAATTTTCTTCTTCTGAATAAGCTATGCTTAATTTAAAAAAAGTTTGTTTGTGTTTTGATTAGCGAGTTTTTATGCCCAGTATATTAAGATTTTGTTTCAATTGAGGATGCAACAGTTTCAAAATCAAAAGTCAAATATAAAACATAAACTTTTCCACTAAGTTTCGCTACAGCAGTAACATCATTTTCCTTGACAAATGTAGAAGTGTTTCCGTTTCCGTTCAAATAGAGACCATTATAAATTGCTTGAGAAACAGAGAATATGTTAAGTTCTTAACCAGAAACATGCAACACATGTTCAATTATATTTTTTAGTGGATCATCATTTACAGGGCAGATAACACTAATGTCACCAAAACCCAGTACGACGAGAATCCTTCCATCTCCTAATTTGGCTTTTGTATGATATTCCGCGTAATTATGAAAATATTGTCTTTAATGGTATATATACTGATTTGCACTACTGTCCAAATAAAAGTAACCTTCTTGAATACTGTCTTTATTTCTCTTAATTAATATGCAAAGCTAATCTGACAAAATCAATTTTACAATCTTTTATTTGATCCCCTTTCCCTTTTCAGATGTGACTTATTTTTACTTTAATGGAAAAATTTACAATTGTCAGGAAGTGACATTAAAATTGTGGTTATGATTTGGCTGTCAAACACATTTTCTTCTAAGAGTTTCTACTTTGAAACAATATCTGTAATACCAGATATAAGACATGTTATTCTATTTCCTTTATAAAAATATGAAAAAATTATTTCATGTAGTATATAAATACTTATGTGTGTCTTTCGTTGCAATTCTAACCACATTTCATAGGCATGTTTAGAATTTAATATGTGAATCATTCGATACTCTTCCATTTTTATGACAGTAAGATATTTTTCTTTACAATACTTAGCTATCTATAAATTAAGTTCCTTACCTTCTTATGGTTAAGATTCTCGACCAAAGAAAATACTGTCATACCCCTTCGCCTCAGTTGTGATGGTTACGTGAAACTTCCAAATACTCCATTTTGACCGGCCTTTCAATTTGGTGACATGTGTTCATTACATCTTATTAAGTCACGTAGTGTGTGTTATATAAATACTATTTCGACTAAAAGACGCACTGGTTATTTTAAAACACTCACAAAATTGTCCTTTATGTTTATGCTCTATGCAATGCCCATAACGTGTAAGGTTTCAGTGAAATCATCATGAGCAGACATAATATTTGTAATTATCATTTATTAAAATACAACACCAAGACAGCCTAACAGTTAAAATTTTTATTTTGAAGAAGAAAAGTACAGCTATGAGTAGCAGGTAATGAAAGCACATTAGTATTTTATAGACAAACAAATAATTTTATTGTTATTCCGACACAAACACTGTTACGACCCTAATTGTCACAAAAAATACAAGCTTACTTTTGAGATCTATTTTTGAGCGAAGGCAATGAAATGTGTGACAAAATATAGTTGATTCAACAAGATATTTTATTGGCAGTCTAATTTCTTTTGGCACAACACAGAGGTTTTGTTTATTCAAGCATGTATTTTATTGGCTTACAAAAACAAATTTTGTGGTTTTTCATGGTTTTTTCAACTCATCAAAAATATTTGTTGGGGCAACTAAATATATATTTCATCCTATAAAAATTATATTTGGTTGGCTGGAACATATCTTGCTCTTCGTGTGCCTCTGTTTTTTTTAACGCAATTATTGTAAACGTAGTTAAAGAGACCCACTATTTTCAGCCAGGACTTGTAAGAATTGTTCCGTCGTGAAGCTGTTGTTAAATGTCTGCCTGTTGCTAGGGCAGAACTTCAGCTATGGCGAGAGCACCGACATGGAAATAAAACACAATCAATTACTAACTCAGGAGAAGGATTAGCTGGTTTGCTGAAAATACACGCAATGAAAACGTCGCAGTGTTCACATGAATATGGATTTTCTCTTGACCCGGATTTTTTTTCATCGTAAACAAACAAGAATTTCGATATTTGTGCACTCTGAATACAGCAGAAAGATCGCTTGATCAGTCGAGCCATCCTGAAATGCAATTCAGTATTGGAAACGGTTTTATTTCGTTTTGTTTTGTAGTTCAGATGCATTTTGTCTTGTTATTTGATTAAGTAAATGCCCAAGTGTTCAAAAAATATTTCTGAGCCACCGCAAGCTTTGCACTATGAGATTGCAAAATACAGTTTTGAAGCATCATATCTTTCAGAAGTTAGTGTATAGTATCTTTCTGATTTGTGAAAATTTATGACACTTACTACAAAATAATTATATATAATGTTTTCGAAGAGTTTAATGCAAATTGTAAAGTTTATAACGTTTTGGGCGTGCCTGACTTGTTTTTATACATCTGCAGCTTTGATTTCCTACGATGGCACAGAGAATAGTATTTATTTTGTAGATTTCTTACCACATTGCAACAGCCAGTGTTATTTCTTAATATGTATGTGTGCCTTCTCAATTTTCCATCAATATAATTAGTTTTCGTTTAGTGTTGCTTACATTAAATATGTCACGTATGTTTACATATAAGTAATACAGGCTGAGTATAAAAGAATACCCCAAATTTGATAATCTATAATATCAAAGCCAAACAACCTACAACCTTGATTGACAAATAAAATGAACCGCGGAACCGTATTCAAAACAATTATTAGGCAATTTAATAAGACAGCACCGAATAAGAACATTATGTATATATAGACAGGGTTGATTGTAAGGATTGGCACAATTAGGTTAAATTGTTTAATGGATACCTACGACAAGCTTATCAAAATATTAATTTGGCTACCATTTATAAAATCAATGTCTGACCCAAATAAAACATGTAAGTTTTCTTGGCCCTGTGTAGCATTAACTGTGTGAAAAATCAGGTGGAAATTATAGGAAGGGTTGAGAAAATGTGACCAAATGATAAATTTTCTCACCCAGCATTATTTAGCAAAAAAGCGTGCAAAAAGGATCTCTATGCATAATTTATGCTTCAAATAAATATAAATACTGTTAGCGTTCAAATTTGGTTACATTTTAATTAGTTTATTGACAAATGAAACATAATGAAATATGTTATTAGCATAAACGTCATTTTAACAAGAAGACCTCAGGCGCTAAAAAGAAAAAAATATAGATTACCAACCTTACTGAAGCACGACTTGCGTGTAAAATTTTGTGGTATTCGGTTGATTGGTACTCGAGATATTACATAAAATTTCAGTTCTTTTTCATTTTACGGCCTTCATAAGTGGAGGAATGATATTATGTTTTAGCAAATTTTATGATTGACATAGATACTGCGAGTATACAGAATTAATAAAAAATCGTTGACATAGTATCGTACATGTAGCACAAGTTTGAGTGTTATTATAACCGCAATTCTGAAAATAAGTTTCTGGCACACTCAAAACAAATTAATATGGCATAACACAGAAAAATTTACTCACCAAATTTGGTGGGAATGCTTTGATTGTTTCCCGTGTTATACAAAAACGTTTTATTTTCATGTGGAGCTATCTTACCAAATGGTGGAAAAATAAGGCTTTGTATAGAAAATTTTTATGTTTTTAATATATACTGACAGCGTACAAAGTGAAGTTTAAATATGCTTCGTAGTTTCGTGAATATATGAGACTAAGCTAAAACGTTTATAGGTGAGCAATTTTGAAAATTATTGTCTGGCCCACTCAACATAAATCAATTTTTATGTCCTGCCACAGTGATACTGGTTTGCCAAAAATTTTAAGGAATGTGTTGTTATTTTATGGGGATTGTTATAAATATTTTAATATTTAATATGATGCTATATTAAAAAATGACAATTAAAACTTGGTGTGTACACATTTGATGTTTGAAATACATACTTCCAGCTTACACCATATAATTTGTAATTAATTACATAGTTTCGACGATATAGAATACTTAACTAAAATGTCTATTGGGCACCATTTTAAAAATAAGTGCTAGAGCTTCTTTTAACATACTAGATTAGATAACCTGACACAGTATTACATGTTTACCGAATAAGGTAATAATAGGTTTAATGTGTCTCGAGATATGACATAAAAACTTAATTTATTATTGTAGCACCATATTACAAAATTGCTGACAAAAGTGACTATTTCTGGCATGGCATCTTTCAGAATATACAAATTGGTCTAAATTGCCAATGTTTTACGGAAGATATACCCAATAAACATAACATATTAGAATGACTGAAATTAAAAAATAAGTGCATGATCAATTTTGTTTAATAGCAAACGTTGTAATGGTCTGCCATGGAAATTTGGACAAATTTGGCGAGAATACATTGGGTTGTTTTCGAGATATTACATACAAATATTTTAATCCATGTAGTGCTATGTATGTATCATAATGGTGTACCAACACCAATATACAACTAGTTATTCAATGCGTATGTAATGCACTGTCTAAATGCAAATTTTAGTTTGAATTGGGCGAACTGTTACCGAGTTAAGATATATCACCGTAAATATTTTAATCACCGTTTTTAAAGGAAGCATTGTGCGTGGTCGTTAAATATTAAATTCAGATGTCCTTATGAAATACTTTGCGTGTACCGAGCTTGTTAAAATTCGGTTCAAGCGTTCAAAAATATTTAGGGGAGAGGACACAAAAATGCCCAGACTCACACACATGCACAAACACACAGCCAGGAAAGTGATCTCACAAGCCTTTCCTTCGGAAAGTACGCTAAATAGAATAAACAGACTAGTCTGATTACTTAACTTGTGTTTCTAAGGAAAAATATATTTTAATTGATTCATGAATTACGTAATAATTTATTAACCAACTTTCCAAAAGAAAGAATGGCTTATGACATCACTTTCCTGTTTGTGCGTGTCTGCTTAGCGAAAAAGAAGAGGCCGATGAAGCGATCATACATTTCAGCGCACTACACATTCACTTTCGGGGAGTCTCTTTCCAATTCATGATAGCAATACGGGGCCTTAGATTCCCAAACGTTCATGTTATGGCGATTCACTGTTCCAAAAACGTGGAAGCTAGCTTCGTCAGAGAACATTATTCATTTAAGGAATCCTTGATTTTCTTCGATTCGCGTCAGTTGCAAAATCCATCATTTTAATTTTGTCATCTGGTTGAACGGCTTGCACAAGAGGAACCGTATATTCATAGAGCCATAATCGTTTCCGTAGAATCTTGTGAATCTTGCTCCTTGTTGCACAGATTTCCTAACACTGCGTTCGCTTGCATGTCGAACGCGTTCATCATGCTCGTTACTTGTGCTCGGCCGCGCTGAACGAGTCTTATCAAACACTTTCTCTGTTGCTAAATTTATTTTTTATCCAGTCAAGGATACTGTTTCTAGTAGGCGGATTTTCTCCGTATAGTCTCCTGAAGATTTTCTGCGTCTGTGTCACCAATTTCGTTACCAGAAACCCGCAAACAGATTGTGCTTTCTCTTGTGTAGCACACATTTTCCTCAGTTAGGGGAAAACATATCTCGTTGCAATGTTTATGGACTCACTCATGATCGAAAACAAACAAACAAAACTTTGCGAGCGTTTATATCAATTAATGCCGATATTGCACTTGTATCTAAAACCAGGCTGATTTAATTCACCTCTGAAATGTGCCAGGTACTTTGTGGACAATCTTTATAATAGTTTTTAATGTCGTATCTTGGTAAACAAACAACCGATTACTACCAAATTTAGCAAGAAACTTTAATGTATTTGGCCTTATTAGATTGTATGTATAAGGTGTACCAGATAATTTTTTTCAGATTGGCTGCTATAATAACAATTATGGTTGTTGTTCTATAGCTACTAATTTATGTAACGAATTTTAACTTTACTAAGTATACTCTATCCATGACAGTTGATCGTCACAGGAGATAATAGATGATTTGTGGCACATCTAGAGAACCAGTCAACCGATTTACACCAAATTTTACACGCAAGTAGTGCCACAGTAGGGTATATAAACAAACATATTTTGGGTGCGGCAGGCGTTATTATAAATAACTAGCGAACCAGCCAAGCTTCTCCCAGGTACAATTGAGTTTTACAGCGATACACAAAGAAATAAATTGGGAAAAGGCAATTAATTTTTGTGAAAACAGAACTATAAATTTATACTATTTTGGCCTAGGTTTTGAACTGATTACGGCGACGCAAAAGGAAGGTAATATTTTACGCGAGAGCCAAGAAGTGGAGTGTATCTGTGCAACTATCGCGTAGTTACCACATCAAAACGTGAGTTTCATCAAGTTGTAGCTAAAGAAATAAGTGTACCTAGGTACTACGTTTTGCGCTTTGCTGAGGGATCTTAATCGATCACCAAAGTTTAGCAACGTTCCCAGCGGCACACATTCGGATAGGTGACCATTTAGTGGCATAAAATTTGAGCGCTTCCGGGCTTCGGAGGGCACGTTAAATATTCGGTCACGGTTGTTATCGACTCATAGCAGTTGTTAAGCCATTTCCGAAGTCCTTGGGCGGCCTGATAAACTCTGACACCAGAGTAAAAAAATATTTCGGTCACGTTCCCAGCCGTTGCAGAATTAGGTTTTTCTGTTATTCCACAGGAACCGTACAATTTTTTGAGATAAAAAGTATTCTATGTCCTATATCTAGACCTATAGTACATAAATACCAAATTTAATCAAAATCCGTTCAGTCGTTATGGAGTTGAGTGGCAACAAACATACACATACACACATACACAGACTTTCGCATTTATAATGTTATAAGGATTTAGGTTTGTATTGTATATATATTAAACCTTGTTACAAATTTGAACCAAATTTTGTATATTAACGGTATTCAATAGAAGCATCAATTTCCTGTACAGAAATCCTCTTTAGCCTGCCTTTTTACAAAATAGAGTCATGTGAGAAAATTTAATATTTTGCTATATTTCCGGAGAAATTAAGCTAACTAGAGCAATTAGCGCTAAAAAAGGTCATTTAAACTTTCATGATTTAAGTTAGATGAGATACAATTTTTTTAAATGGCAGCAAAGTAAATATTTTGATAATTTTGTCATATCTATTAAACAACTAACCAAATTCAATCAAACTTTTTATCCTTATAGTACCAATTAGAAGCATCGTATGCAAAACTTTTCTATAGACAATTCTGTATGATAGCACCAAATAAGTAAACTAGTTATTTATGCCATATATCTGGGACTAATGAACCGATTTACACCATATTCCTCACAGAAGTAGCCCTACAGAAAGCCATGTAAACTTAACTGTTTCAATAGCTTTGACACTTAATTGAAAAATTATGGCCCTGTAAATATTACAGGTTTATATGCCCTATCATACGAAAAATTAGACCGATTACATCCGAATTTCATGCTCCAATCCGTCCTCCGTAATGCAGTTGGTTGCACGCTACCTTGTGGTACGAAGTTTACTGGGATCTAGTCCCGGATTGGACACGTGTGCATTTGTAATTTTCTCACTACTGTTGCATAAGTTTCTGGTTTCATTTGTAATGATTTGGCTTTCAACGAGCTGTCAAATGCAACTTTTAAGAACTTTAATAAAAATTATTTGCACCTTTGTACATGAAAGTAGACTCATTTGATATATCAGTAACTTATTTTATTAAATGTCTCTCTATTGGGGAAAAGGAGGTCGAGGGGAGGAAACAAACGAGCAGTAGCGCATGTGGTTTATTTATTAACAGTCATGTATTTAAAAATCAAAAATATTGATGTGATATTTGTATAGAGCTCGGAAGATAGTTAAAGATGTCTCCTAAAACGTGCCCTGCGAAAAAAGAAAAACTCGAAGTTAATTAAACTCGGTAGTATTTTATTTGGCTAAAACAGGGGTTTCATTATTTATTCAGTGTGACCGCACACAGAATTGTTAATTTGGTTTTTACAGTACTTGCTTTATTTCCTATTAATATTCAGGAACACAGTGTTAGAATAAAACGGGAAGAAAGTAGAATAAAACGGGAAGAAAGTAAAGGGGAAGTAATAAAGTTTTCGAATATCACAAAGTTGAGTAAAGACGTAGCTTTTTGGCAAGGCGGTTAAACGTTAGGTAGACCCTAGAAATTATCCAACCAGTCGATACTACCATGAAATGTAAAACAAGTAAAAAACATTAATGATGCGTTGAAATGAAATAAAAAAATATGAGACTTAGAGGAATACGCTCAACTAGATATTTTAGAATTTTTTGTGATGGCTGATATGTTAGGAGTAGTTAAAAATTCCGACGTTTAATTAATCAACGAAGTTAAATCGACAAATTTAAACATCCAAAGTATCACATTTGTAAGAAAACCTTTTTATTTATGATTTTTTTATATCGTAACTAAAATCGTAAGCAAGTAAATTACAGTTACATATCTGAGGAAAAATATGTGCAAAGTAAAATCACGAATCAGAAAATGAATCATATATAATCATAAATTAAAGAAAATAACGTGTTTATAAAATGTTGACAAAATAGACTGCAAAAAATTTTTAGTTAAGCTACAAGGTACGACACCAAAACGCACACAAATAAAGGACACGTGACTTCACTGGAAAAAGTTAATTACGTCACTTCTCTTGAAAAATTATGTAATGCTTGCTTAACAAGGAATTATTCCCCTAGATTCCCTTCACTGCAACTAATTTAAAGATATGTATGTTGAAACCATATTATTACTAAGCATCCCACGTGAGATTTAAAATCCTCAAATACACCCTTTCCCTTTTACTAAATTAATATAGAAAAAAACAAAAAAAAATGTAAACCAATGCTTCCTTGACAATGGATATAGAGGATTTGTTATATAAAAGAAAAGTGGAAAACTTAGAATTAAATCTATAAAATAATTTGAAAAAAAAAATTGAAAATAAAAGCAAAATTTGTTACTAAATCATGTATGCACACTGTGAAAGACACTGAAGCGATGTTATTAAGGTTCACTTTAACTATTCACCACAGTGCTTCTAAAAAATGATAAAATGATAGCGAGCGTGCTTGAAATGTTCTGAGGTTAATTATATCGACTACTTACTGCCATCGCACTAATTTTAGTGGACGAGGGTAGGTAGTCTAACATGTTACTACTAAATTTAATGAATAATTAGAAGTTTACATTGCTATTATTAAAGTGCGAAGAAATTTTTGAATTGATTACAATGTTTAAAACAATTTGCTAAATTCCTTCCAATTTCTGATGTGAGCTGAGTGCTTAAATGTCGACTTTATATGTATTTTTTCTTTATTCATGTCAAAGACGTATCATGTGTATAATTTTAGAACTCGACATTTTTATCAGTTTTTATTTTTTTAAATTCTTAAATGTGATATTTTACAACGTAAAAGGCAATTTATCAATCATATTATTAAGTAAGAATTTTTGTTTAAGTCTCGGCCTGGCTGGAGCATGAAGTTTGTTGCAGAGTTTGCTATAGAACTCATGATTCAAAAACCAGTGGATATTTTGTAGTTATGTAAAACAAACAAAATCACTTAAGACACGTCTCGCGCTCAAATATAAGATTCAAGCTCTGATTTCAACTCCAGCGATATTTTTTTTAACGTGAAAATTGTTAAAACAGTCGTGTTAGAATAAGTTATAGCTGCTGAAAAATTTATACAGAAACTTTAGAGTTGTGTTTGGACATGCATTATACTTTTATCTGTACGGGATCACNGATATTTTGTAGTTATGTAAAACAAACAAAATCACTTAAGACACGTCTCGCGCTCAAATATAAGATTCAAGCTCTCATTTCAACTCCAGCGATATTTTTTTTAACGTGAAAATTGTTAAAACAGTCGTGTTAGAATAAGTTACAGCTGCTGAAAAATTTATACAGAAACTTTAGAGTTGTGTTTGGACATGCATTATACTTTTATCTGTACGGGATCACNAGCTGCTGAAAAATTTATACAGAAACTTTAGAGTTGTGTTTGGACATGCATTATACTTTTATCTGTACGGGATCACAGGTTAAAGTCAATTTCTAGCTAGTCAGCGACGGAAATACAGAATTCAAGTTGAGCGCCATGCGTGTAGAGGCGGTGAAGCATATGGTGAGTGAGCAAGAGTCCGTCTTAGAGTTCACGCGTTTCGAGTACTCGAGTGCGCAAAATAATTGCACAATCGATTACAATCTCTTCGGGCTTGTAGAGGATAATGATAATACGATATTTCGAAAGGGAAGTTGTGTACAAAAACGTACCGTGGTACATATATTACGTGGGAAAGACAATTCTTAGATAGTATTATGAAGTCTCCTCTCACCCTTTAATAATATTTTTTTTTACAAATTATACAGCAATTCCTATTCCAAACTCTAAGGGATATTCTAGAAGAACAAAAATATAGTGTTTTGAACCGGAACCCGTTTTCAAAAACGTACCGTAGTACAAGTAAAGCCATGTGAAGTGTAGTTTTTACGAAGCCGTTAAGAGANGGAACCCGTTTTCAAAAACGTACCGTAGTACAAGTAAAGCCATGTGAAGTGTAGTTTTTACGAAGCCGTTAAGAGGTCAGAGGAAGATGTGATAGCACCAATTATATCCACAATACAAAATAATGAACACACACTACGTATTGTTGAGCGGATGTACACGAACGTAGCTGGTCGGCGTTCCATCCAGCAGAACTTGTATTGGCCAGGATGCAGTGCCGAACCGACAACTGGTGCTATGGTTGTACTGTGTGTACGAAATTATTGTTTCTAACCTTCAAAAAATACTTTAAATAATAATGTACGATCATTTTAGTTATAAAAATGGTGACTGTGTTGGTGAAATGGATGTCCATTAAATCAATTATCAAAAAAACCTGTATAAAATGTACTGATATATATATATCATTCAATCAGAGTAATAATTATGATGGTCTTGCTTGATTAATTTTATTTTTGCAAAATGTACTTTATCAAGCATTCGGAATATAAGTAGTCTTAAATTTTGTTTAAAAATATTCTCTTTGAAGTTGATTTTAAAGAAATTATTAAGTAAATTCTTTAAAAATAATTTACTTTGTGTTAAAAAAAATACGAATTCTCCTTTCATATTCAACATAAAGCGTACTTTCCTGACAATTATGGTTGTGTGAGTTAGTTTTTAATGAGCTCTGCATATTCTATAGGCTGGTGCCACTTTAATTCTACCTTAAAGTAGGGAAGTGGATGTCATTAAATAGTAGGGAAATGAAAATTACGTTCAATCAAGATTTTATTTGTTTTAGAAATGTAATCATATAGTCTTACAATTTTTTCAGAGTATTTTTTTATATCACAGCGAAAAAAAAAGTGTTAATTTCTATGAACGCAGAAATACATTTTTGACCTTTGAACACTTTTAACTGTGCTGTATTTCGCTGCCTAAAATACAGCCACCTAACCCACATGCTCCTGTACCTATTGTTTCATAATACGCACCACACAAAGAAAGAACCTGTTATAAATATGAAATCCATTTTGAGGCCAAGTTCCGGCACTTGTCCTATTCGCGGTAGGATTTGCGGCAATAAGGTGAGCAGCAGCGAACGGTCCGAATGCTTGGGGTATTGAGATGTATCACTGGTTCGTGATCGTTCGGGTGTTCCGCATATTATGATCGTCCGGAGTGAAATGTTAAAGTGAATACCAACCTTTACACTCAACAGAAGAGGGAGATTTAAGTACTCCATTTGCTTTTATTTTACTAGTAGTACATCTCGTTTGCGGATGTGGGTTCCTATTGAAGACATTATTTACTCAGTCCCTTCTCTAAGCTCTAGGATTTTAGAACAGTAATTTACAATATGATTAGTTTTTACTAGCGTAGATACGTAGTATGTAAAAAGCTGAAAGGATGAGACTTGTGGAATTGCTCCATTCAATCAAGCTTTAAATGTAAAATAGAGTAAAGAACGTCAGAAAGTATACGGTACAGAGTAAAAATAAAAATAGGAAAAAGCACACAAGAGCGCTAGCTACCTAGCGTAATCAAAAACTATCGTATTCCACCAAAAAGACAGCGGTGACAATAAGTCACCTTTTAAGCTTTGCGTTGTCTCTCCAGAACGATGAAAAAAATTCGAAAATAACATAAAATAATGGGACCACCGTGAACACAATATTAACAAGCGGCGCAACCAGAAATTTACCAAAAGGAGGATGGAAGGGGCCACCAAGCTTGGATAATCAATTTATCAATAAAACTACATATTTTAAAAACACGTATTTTTATGAAATTTTTAAAGCAGGGTAGAAATCTTGGGCAAATTAAGTAGTTATACACTTTATTTAAATATATCCTTTAAAGCAAGGATGTCTTTCACTAAGAAATTCAATATATTGCACTCTGACATATAATCTATGAAACAAACTANTCCTTTAAAGCAAGGATGTCTTTCACTAAGAAATTCAATATATTGCACTCTGACATATAATCTATGAAACAAACTAGGAAATTTGGAAATAAATGTTGACCACATCATTTTATAGACCTATGATATGTTTATGAAGAATATCTACATATAATTTATAAAACCAAGATTAAGTCACAGTTAAAAAAAATATATTATCTGCTCCCGATCTGTTTTAACTTCAGATTGAATGTTTAGTGACGCAAGTCCATTAAGTCAGGTTTAACTTATACTGTTCCTTATATATGATTTCAATATTTTGAGTGTGGGGAATGTTCTCTCAACACTGCTTTTTGACACTGGGAAGGTTGCATACTCGTATAGAAGTTGNATATTTTGAGTGTGGGGAATGTTCTCTCAACACTGCTTTTTGACACTGGGAAGGTTGCATACTCGTATAGAAGTTGAAACACAGTTGGAAAAGTACTCTCGTCACAAAAATTAAGTAGTTCGTTTGGACTCTTTAATATTTTTGTTCAATTCGGCGCTTGATGTACTACAAGTGAAGTTCAGCTTTTAGTGAATACATTTATTTAGCTTATATATCATCAATAAACTTCACAGTTAGGTCATTAAATGTTCTATTTTCTTCCTTTGTTGGCTGCCTTCTATTAGGTATGAGTGATGCAAAACTTTGTAGAAAATTCTTATGTTTAAGATATTTTTCAGTCATATTTGTTAAGAAATTGTTAATCCACGGAATGAAAACAGACGTTCGGTAGTATTATTTGGGAGACTGTGCAGCAAAATTTTGCCTAAGTTTTGGTCTTGCAGCAAGGCGTGTCATAGAAATCTCTTATCCATGCTGTCCCAGCTTCTTAACTGCCAGTTCAAAGATGTGGTGGAACTCATTCTGAACGTTTTTCCTTATATCACTTACAGCATTTACAATATTTTCTACATCATTCCAAGCAGTCGAAAGATCACGGTTCTCTTCATGTAGCTTTTCGCTATTTTGATAATAGGTATCAGAATTGCCTTTTTTGTCTAAAACATGCTTCTATTTGCCTCTGTCCATTATTTGATCCACAGGGCCATATTTATCATCAGTAATACTGTTACAATATCTCTCAAAGTAAGTGGGTTAAACCATGTCCGTCAAGGGTTGGAGTTATACATGAAATAATAGAGTAAAATATTATTTACTAATTTATTTACAGTATTTACCCACAACATACTCTCTCCTCAATATCTCACATTAAATTACTGTCCCTTGCCCTTTACAATAGATTAACTCAATCAGTAAAACTTAAACTAACCTCAAAGAAATTAATGTATTTAGATACCCAAAATCAGTCCCAATAAACAGTGTATCAAATCCTATTGAATTATTGTATAAATGATATGTCCATATTAGACAAATTCAAAATTTGAATAAAATCCGTATTACATGTATATACAGTCCCACCTCAGTTCAGTTAGGGTCGCACCAATCCACAATGTTCTAGAGTCTCCGAGCGCCCTCATGCAGAGAGTAATCCTCACTCGTTGGGTTTAAACCCATCTCGGGCATTCACACCACAAAAACCTCGTCTGGCATCATCTCGCAATCTCCCATCATCGTCTGTCCTCTTCACCGATATGCAACTCCGAACCAAACTATTTAGACCAGGCAATGAAGACAAAAAAGGGGGCTTTCGGTACAAAAGGCCAGCGAGAGTTCTAATTTGGCATATTTGTACAGTTAATATTACGAGTTAATATTCATTAATATTCCGAGTTTGCGACCTTGAGCGACCGCTGCTCGCGCAGCCATATTGGAAAACGGCTCCAAAAACCAGTTTTTTAAGAATATATTCTCTCCAGTGCCAGCTAGATTAATAATAGGTGTTACAAAAACTATTGATCATACAATTTCCTGCAACTTTTGTACGAGACATTTTTCAATCAGACGAATGGTTCACGAGTTACAGCGGATTCAATCTCAGCAAATTTCTACAATTCGCAAAATCGCTACATTTTTTCTCGAAATCTCAGTAAATACCGATTACTTAATACGTACTACCGTTTTTTTTACTCATTTCCGCACCATCATGAGGTAGAGTGAGAAGCGCGTTTTTTTCATGTGGTATCCCCAGTAGGCCTAATCCATGATTCGTTATTTAATTATGTCTTTTCTTCCGTTTCGATGCCCTAGATGGTTCAGGCTCACAGATATCAATAACTTCTTGCTAATTTCTTTCCTCCTTTTCCAAGTTTTCATCTTCATAGTTTTCTTCGACCTCGTGTACCAATAATTTCACAACGCTCAGGTCTTCATTCTCGTGTTCTTCTTCTTCTTCTTCTCCAGTGCCCGCAAAAATCTCTGCGCTGTTTTCACACGCGTCTCCATGGCAGCATGTGCAGATAATAGAACACAAGTCTGTGTTCCTGCACCCACAGGCTTGACCGCACCCTTTCTTGCACCTGCACGAAATTAATTTCAGGAGTGCTTTGGGTGCCGGATCTTTTGTTGTTTTCACTGGAGTAAGCCCAATCTTGCTTCTTTCCCAACCCCATTGCTCTGGACTCTCGTGTATATCTTACCAAGCCTGAACTGGGTGGTAGGTCCGAAGGGAAGGTTGCCGTGCAGCTTCTCTTGTAGGGGGTAATGCAGCAAGATTGCATTTACACTTTGTCACGGATTTTGAGGAATTTTTATAACGTAGGGAGCCCAAAGTAATGGTGTTTTCTTTTTTGGATACGCCGTAAAGACCGATAAAAAAGCTTTCCCCCGCAGCAGCAATGACTTCGGGATCTGCGTTTTGCTCTTTGAAAGCTTGTATAGTTCAGCTTAATTTTTTTTTTCCGAGTGTTTATAGAAACGTAATTTTTCCTGCGTTGAAAACGGCAGAAGTAGTGTCACAACCGCTGAACGCATGCAAGAACAATATGTTGTCCGCCACTATTTCTCCATTCTGTAAAGTTCGACGAGAGTAAATTTTTTCAACAATTTTTCTCTGCCTTGTTGCGAAGGTAAACGTTTGGATGAGAGTCTGTTAGCAGAACGAGAATATCTATATATTCTCCTTCTTTAAATATGGAATGAAAGGATGTGGACATACTGATCGCCGTGTAAACGATCAACGTGTCAGCATCTTATGTAGCTTGTTTTACTGTGAAATTAGAATTCTCAAATTTCTTCTTTAGCATCGAAACTAAGCGAATTTTATTTGTTTCGTTTGAGAAAAATCTTTCTTGCGAAACAGTTCGAACCATCGACTCGTTGAGATGTACGTCAGCGGAAGCTTGTTTATTTGAACGGCGAAGTCTTTCTTCACTCTTTGTACTTTTGGTGGCTGCGTTAATTGGATACCCATCAAAAGCAACGCCTGTGTTAGAACCATAATGCCTTTGCACGTACTGTACGTAGTTTGTGCAGATCGATGCAAACGATTCGTTGCGCTGCCATATGACTTTATGTAGCAGATATGCACCATCTATGACATAAATGCTATTTCCGAATTCAGTATCGTCTGGAACAGGCCTTAAAGCTTTGTAGAGTGGAGATTTTGTGCCCTTGCGCATTCCCTCTTCGTTAAACAGAGCTAAAGGAAATGGGGCCAGTTCGAATTGAAGATATTCCTTCAGCTCTTTGTCTGATTGCTTAGCAACACAAATTCTTTGATATAACAACAGCGGATCAATGGAAATGACAACGTCTTTAATTTTGATATTGCTGTTGATAACTGCAAGAGGAATCAATTTATCCGAACGTTTCAACTTCACGGTGTCGAAGGTGTTGCCAATTATTTTGGAAATCGCCAGAATACCAATTTCGCGAGAATTGTGACAATTGATTCTGTCATCTTCGACGATGCCAGTGTTTATAGATATCAATTCGCCAATTCTTTGGAAAGGAGGGTGTGAAGAGAACCAACCAATAAGTTTTTTTCAAATCTTTTTCATCAAATGTGATGCGCGAACTCCTCATGTCTACGTGCTGCTCTGTTGTTATGGATATTCCGCAAAAAGTTTCAATTCCATCGCAAACATTGTGCATATACACCATTCCCAATGTCAACATCGTGAGAACACTATCCATCAATCCACGTTCACGAGTAAGACCACCAATGCTTTTCATCGACCTCATTAGCATCTGTTCGATGGTCATGTCAGTCCAAATGCCTGACCAGAACTTGTCGGAACGCCTGATAGTAAAATATCCTTTTGTCGTGAAATCTTCGTACTCAGAAGGGTCCATTTTATCTGCCAAGCTCAGCATGTACTGCAAATACAGGTGACAAGCCTTTGCATAGAAAAAACTACCACTTGCGTGGAAATAAGGGAGCATGTTTTCAATTGTGTCCAAATGAAATTTTTAGCAACCCATTCGTTCTGCTTTGATGAACTGTTTAATCAGATTAACCATACGGAAGGATTACACCCAGAGTTTTGCTGTGAGACTGTTATTTTCAAGTTATAAAAGTCTTTCTTTAAATTTGCCTGCAAAAGTTTGGTAGGCACATTCCTCTTCGACCAAGAGAATCACTGATCTATTCGTATTGTAAAGTATAAGTTTCATGGCGTGACGATCTTCGTCCGTGAAATCGATTGTTTGCAAAACGGTTGCCTGAGCTAGATGGCATAAGATATGGGCTCTAATACCGCAAGCATATGCGTGTCCTGTTAACATCTTGTGCACCGGATTTTGGGCGTAAATAAAACTCAAAAGATCCTTGNACCGCGAGCATATGCGTGTCCTGTTAACATCTTGTGCACCGGATTTTGGGCGTAAATAAAACTCAAAAGATCCTTGAGCCCGCTTCCCGCCATGATGTAACCTATAGATCCCATGAAGGACATCAACAAGTGGAATCCTCAAAGTCTCACGATAAGATTGCTTAAACCAGATTCTGGACCACAAGAAGCGATAATATCTCGAGATTTGATATATAAAGGCTGATGAAACGTTACAAAGCAGGTTCGTTGATTCAAACTCTTACATTTTTTTCATAAGCCGAACGAAGAGCAGTGAAAATAGATCATAGTCGCTAGGCGGAGAGTTTATGAATGGCAGACATAATACCTGCGACTTTTGGAAGGGTTCAGAAATTGTTGCCTGTTGCATGAAACAATTCCATCCAGGTATAGACGAGAAGCCCGCGCATTTTCCATAAAGCCAGAGAAAATCATAAGCCGATGGTACCACTTCGCAGGAGATGGGATGGATTTTATCCAAGTCTAAAATTGAAATATTCTGCAAATCCGACTCATTGTTTTGTTCAAAAACTTGCAAAGATACTGATCAGTACCACCCAACAACTTTTGCAGACGGCATTCCCGAAAGACGTGGAATAACTTGATCCGGAGCAATATCATTTTTAGGAGTCACGCAATGAATACCTCCCATGGCGTGAAATGTACTGAGACCATCTAGGGTGTTGGTATTGAAATCAGCATTGTCTAATACGAATTGAGATAACGAATTTGACTCAATCGTCAATACTGGACGCATGATGGCCGATATTTAAAAATTAGAGATTCGCTGTAAGAGGAATAGAATCCGAGCGAAGACAAAATATTTATCAGATATCTGGATCCAAAATTTTTGTACAGGAATGCTCNAGACAAAATATTTATCAGATATCTGGATCCAAAATTTTTGTACAGGAATGCTCCAAATCCAACATGTAGCGATGACAAGAATAATCGAGGTCTCACTGCAGAAATTATGAAATATGACAGAGCAGTACATTTTGTCTGCCATTCCTCTGTAGGGCCGCGCTTATTTTTAAGTATAACATCTTGTAGGAAAACACGTAACGTTTCCGGAATGACCGTATTAATATCTTCTAAAAAAATTATCAGAAGGAGGATACTGTTTCGTTTCGTATACTTGTGATCTTATGTCTTTCAAGACTATTGTTGCTGCAGCTGGAACAATACGTAGTCATTCTTGCTGTTGATTGGTTTTCTTGCTTTCATGCGACGAGTTTTTTTTTTTAATCCTGTGTTTAAGAAGCAGACAGTCGTGGATCTTGAGGCTGTTGTTGCAATAACACTGTCGTTGCCACATTATTGTAGTAACCTTGCCCTGACTGTTCTGCTATCCGGGCGGTAATCTCCTTCGATTATATTCATCAGCTCGTCAATAGAGAACTGACATTCCTCGGAGTTCTCTTCAAGATAGGAATATATAGCTTCCATTGCTTCATCGAAATTTGTAGCTGCTCGATAACCTCTGGTTTTTCCAGATAATGGCGGACGGGAGAATTTTTTCATGCAGGAGTTATGATATTTAGCATCGACCGCGACTAAATCGGAAACGTGTTGAGCGCGATCAATTACTGTTTCATCACATTCATCACTGCTGTTTCGAGCTAATGCTTGTCTGCCGTCTTTCATTGAAAGTGTCTCAACATTATAAATTATCTCTCAGTCACACAAGCGAGACTTTTTTTGTTTCATTATAAATACATCGGTTATTATTTCATTGCATAAAAAACAATTCTGATTGAAATTGAATGTTGGCGTAACTGACCTTAAAGATGTTAACGGTGTCGGCGAGGGAGCAACATCGCTTCCTTGACGTTTCGATGCAGTAATTAATTTTTCGTTTGTGTATTGTTTTCGGCAGGTGTCATGAACAACCACAGAACTCAAGTTTGTTAAAAACCGTTCACTTTTCCTGTCATTTCGTTTCACACTTGATTCTCAAAAAGTCTTCAAGCCTCTTTCTTTCACATTCACCACAGCACCTTCATTCGGACTTTTTTCGCATACAAAACAAATATCTCCTGGAACAGCCATAATGGATGTACTCCGCTTGGCGTCTATCGCGATACTAACACTAATATTTCCCCCGCAGCAGGTACTTTACTAACAGCACGTATTTTCCCGATACTAACAGCAAGTATTTCCCCCCTGATTTGGGTCAGAAAGAGGGGATAGCAGACTATCCTAGGGTCTTTAATATTGACCCCAACCGAAATAATGTTTACCTGCTCTGTTCTGAAGTCCTCTTGGCTAATATTCGTTAGTCTTGAAAGAAAATCATATAATGTAATCTAAAAGTTTTGTAAATACCATCAATTTGTTGTGCGGGAATGAGTAAAAAAAAGGTTGTACGTATTAAGTAATCGGTATTTACTGAAATCTCGAAAAAAAATGTAGCGATTTTGCGAATTGTAGAAATTTGTTGAACTTGAATCTGCTGTAACTCGTGAACTATTAATCTGATAGAAAAATGTTTCCTACAAACGTTGCCTGAAATGTTATGGTGTATAAATTTTGTTATATCTAGTTTTAACGTAGGTGGCACTAGAGAGTAGATATTCTTGGAAAACTGGTGTTCGGTACCATTTTTCCAATATGGCGGCGTGGGCGGTGGTGGCTCAAGGTCGCAAACTCGGTCTATTAACAAGGATACAAAACTGTATAAATCTACAAAATTAGATCTCTCCCCCACGTTTTGTATGTCAGAACCTACCTATTGCCTTGAATAATTACCGATGACCGCACTCAACCAGATAGCTTCTACCAAAAGACTGCCAACCGTCCAGCTGCGGCTGTATTTAAAATGCCGTGGGCGATGGCCCAGAAATTTCTTCAAATGCTGCATTGCACCGAGGGTTCTAACTCGCAAATTAATATTGTGCGTCCTCAAAAGTTGTCGGTAAAGTTGTCGATTTCCCAAGCAGGGGGAGGAGGAACCATGATGCCAGCCATGTAAGTCGTCAATCATTCCCTGCTGCCCGCGATGCGACCGTGGGCGGGTATGCCTGTGGGATGGGGAGGTTTGAGGTGGGTCACCACCCACAGTTCTGAGTCCATGCATCGTGCCCGCGAACAGTGCGACATTCGACTCGTAAAACTGCCCCTTCCTTAGGTCTGTTCGTTCCGAACAGATTATCCAACATCTGAACTTCGTACAGCACCAGTCGGTCGATTTGTACAACCTTAGGTTTCGCACGAGAGCCCTGTCGACATGTCCTGTAGGCCATATTATTGATCTGTTTCAGGATCCTGTAGAGGCCTTCCCAAAATTTCTGTAGCTTTAGACTAGCTGTTCGTCTTGAAAAGTCTTCTTAGGCTTTTTCCGGTCATATCATGTTTTCATTTTGTCACCTTTAATTTTAAGGTACCTCTGGGCCAACTCATGAGTGTCGAATAGCTTTGACTTATTTTAATGACATATTCTGATGTGGATGCTTCATCTTCCACTGGACATCCGAACAGGAGGTTNACATATTCTGATGTGGATGCTTCATCTTCCACTGGACATCCGAACAGGAGGTTAACAGAGAGGTGGAGCTCTCTACAAAACATCATCCTTGAGGATGTGACCCTTGTAGATTCGTGGACTTCCGAACGATATGCCACGATAATTAAGGGTGCCTTATCGTTCTCTTCCACAAAGATCGCGAAATACTGTTCCTGGGTACGATTTAGCCAATCGACCATCCAATCCGTCTGAGGGTGTAATGCTATGGTACGAGTTTTCTTTATTCTTAAAATCCTTCTTACTTCGTGGAAAAAAGTTACTTCAAAATATTGTCCTTGATTAGATTAGAATAAAACAAAATTGGCAATAGAAAACTGGAAAAATCATGCTCTATAAGTGCATCAGCTACAGTGCCAGCCTCTTGGTTTGGCACCGGTTTAACCGCGGGCCAATTAATGAAATAGTCTTGTGCTACCTGGAAGTACCGATTCCCCCTCGTAGTGACTGGTGNGGTTTAACCGCGGGCCAATTAATGAAATAGTCTTGTGCTACCTGGAAGTACCGATTCCCCCTCGTAGTGACTGGTGTTATCGGAGAATTTTCACTGCTATACTCTCAAATGTGGCCCTAAAGTTTTATTATTGAAGGGGACCTTGTCCTTTAACCATTGGACCCTTCCGCGCAGTACAGACATCGCACAGACTGCACCACTTCTTAATATCCTCCCAAAAATGCCCCCAGTACAATCCCATTCGAACTCTGTCGAGGGTCTTATTTACATCGAAGTGACAACCTGCTGCTGTGTTGTGCAGTTCTCTTAGCACTTATGTGATTCAGTACTCTGGTAGGACTTATTGTAAGTGACTTTGTTTCCCACCATTACTTTCCCAGTTCCTGTAAAGGACACAATTCATTAGAACAAGGGATTTCTACTGTATCCAGCATGCTTTGACTGTCGTGCCAATGCTGGACATCTTGTCTCATCTTGGACGACACCCGGCTGCTTTCCACTCCAATATTGGATGCAAGGAAGGATCACATAGCTAATCATTTCTAACATCCTTATTTNACACCCGGCTGCTTTCCACTCCAATATTGGATGCAAGGAAGGATCACATAGCTAATCATTTCTAACATCCTTATTGTACCACGTAGGCAACCCATCGCAAGATACATGGCCTTGAATTTCTGTCCTTTTATTTCCGCGATTTGCCACCGTTATCCTCGTGGCATTCACAATTTGAAAATTACGACAGACAGGTTCGNAATCCTGTGTTTAAGAAGCAGACAGTCGTGGATCTTGAGGCTGTTGTTGCAATAACACTGTCGTTGCCACATTATTGTAGTAACCTTGCCCTGACTGTTCTGCTATCCGGGCGGTAATCTCCTTCGATTATATTCATCAGCTCGTCAATAGAGAACTGACATTCCTCGGAGTTCTCTTCAAGATAGGAATATATAGCTTCCATTGCTTCATCGAAATTTGTAGCTGCTCGATAACCTCTGGTTTTTCCAGATAATGGCGGACGGGAGAATTTTTTCATGCAGGAGTTATGATATTTAGCATCGACGGCGACTAAATCGGAAACGTGTTGAGCGCGATCAATTACTGTTTCATCACATTCATCACTGCTGTTTCGAGCTAATGCTTGTCTGCCGTCTTTCATTGAAAGTGTCTCAACATTATAAATTATCTCTCAGTCACACAAGCGAGACTTTTTTTGTTTCATTATAAATACATCGGTTATTATTTCATTGCATAAAAAACAATTCTGATTGAAATTGAATGTTGGCGTAACTGACCTTAAAGATGTTAACGGTGTCGGCGAGGGAGCAACATCGCTTCCTTGACGTTTCGATTCAGTAATTAATTTTTCGTTTGTGTATTGTTTTCGGCAGGTGTCATGAACAACCACAGAACTCAAGTTTGTTAAAAACCGTTCACTTTTCCTGTCATTTCGTTTCACACTTGATTCTCAAAAAGTCTTCAAGCCTCTTTCTTTCACATTCACCACAGCACCTTCATTCGGACTTTTTTCGCATACAAAACAAATATCTCCTGGAACAGCCATAATGGATGTACTCCGCTTGGCGTCTATCGCGATACTAACACTAATATTTCCCCCGCAGCAGGTACTTTACTAACAGCACGTATTTTCCCGATNTTGGCGTCTATCGCGATACTAACACTAATATTTCCCCCGCAGCAGGTACTTTACTAACAGCACGTATTTTCCCGATACTAACAGCAAGTATTTCCCCCCTGATTTGGGTCAGAAAGAGGGGATAGCAGACTATCCTAGGGTCTTTAATATTGACCCCAACCGAAATAATGTTTACCTGCTCTGTTCTGAAGTCCTCTTGGCTAATATTCGTTAGTCTTGAAAGAAAATCATATAATGTAATCTAAAAGTTTTGTAAATACCATCAATTTGTTGTGCGGGAATGAGTAAAAAAAAGGTTGTACGTATTAAGTAATCGGTATTTACTGAAATCTCGAAAAAAAATGTAGCGATTTTGCGAATTGTAGAAATTTGTTGAACTTGAATCTGCTGTAACTCGTGAACTATTAATCTGATAGAAAAATGTTTCCTACAAACGTTGCCTGAAATGTTATGGTGTATAAATTTTGTTATATCTAGTTTTAACGTAGGTGGCACTAGAGAGTAGATATTCTTGGAAAACTGGTGTTCGGTACCATTTTTCCAATATGGCGGCGTGGGCGGTGGTGGCTCAAGGTCGCAAACTCGGTCTATTAACAAGGATACAAAACTGTATAAATCTACAAAATTAGATCTCTCCCCCACGTTTTGTATGTCAGAACCTACCTATTGCCTTGAATAATTACCGATGACCGCACTCAACCAGATAGCTTCTACCAAAAGACTGCCAACCGTCCAGCTGCGGCTGTATTTAAAATGCCGTGGGCGATGGCCCAGAAATTTCTTCAAATGCTGCATTGCACCGAGGGTTCTAACTCGCAAATTAATATTGTGCGTCCTCAAAAGTTGTCGGTAAAGTTGTCGATTTCCCAAGCAGGGGGAGGAGGAACCATGATGCCAGCCATGTAAGTCGTCAATCATTCCCTGCTGCCCGCGATGCGACCGTGGGCGGGTATGCCTGTGGGATGGGGAGGTTTGAGGTGGGTCACCACCCACAGTTCTGAGTCCATGCATCGTGCCCGCGAACAGTGCGACATTCGACTCGTAAAACTGCCCCTTCCTTAGGTCTGTTCGTTCCGAACAGATTATCCAACATCTGAACTTCGTACAGCACCAGTCGGTCGATTTGTACAACCTTAGGTTTCGCACGAGAGCCCTGTCGACATGTCCTGTAGGCCATATTATTGATCTGTTTCAGGATCCTGTAGAGGCCTTCCCAACATTTCTGTAGCTTTAGACTAGCTGTTCGTCTTGAAAAGTCTTCTTACGCTATTTCCGGTCATATCATGTTTTCATTTTGTCACCTTTAATTTTAAGGTACCTCTGGGCCAACTCATGAGTGTCGAATAGCTTTGACTTATTTTAATGGCATATTCTGATGTGGATGCTTCATTTTCCACTGGACATCCGAACAGGAGGTTAACAGAGAGGTGGAGCTCTCTACAAAACATCATCCTTGAGGATGTGACCCTTGTAGATTCGTGGACTTCCGAACGATATGCCACGATAATTAAGGGTGCCTTATCGTTCTCTTCCACAAAGATCGCGAAATACTGTTCCTGGGTACGATTTAGCCAATCGACCATCCAATCCGTCTGAGGGTGTAATGCTATGGTACGAGTTTTCTTTATTCTTAAAATCCTTCTTACTTCGTGGAAAAAAGTTACTTCAAAATATTGTCCTTGATTAGATTAGAATAAAACAAAATTGGCAATAGAAAACTGGAAAAATCATGCTCTATAAGTGCATCAGCTACAGTGCCAGCCTCTTGGTTTGGCACCGGTTTAACCGCGGGCCAATTAATGAAATAGTCTTGTGCTACCTGGAAGTACCGATTCCCCCTCGTAGTGACTGGTGTTATCGGAGAATTTTCACTGCTATACTCTCAAATGTGGCCCTAAAGTTTTATTATTGAAGGGGACCTTGTCCTTTAACCATTGGACCCTTCCGCGCAGTACAGACATCGCACAGACTGCACCACTTCTTAATATCCTCCCAAAAATGCCCCCAGTACAATCCCATTCGAACTCTGTCGAGGGTCTTATTTACATCGAAGTGACAACCTGCTGCTGTGTTGTGCAGTTCTCTTAGCACTTATGTGATTCAGTACTCTGGTAGGACTTATTGTAAGTGACTTTGTTTCCCACCATTACTTTCCCAGTTCCTGTAAAGGACACAATTCATTAGAACAAGGGATTTCTACTGTATCCAGCATGCTTTGACTGTCGTGCCAATGCTGGACATCTTGTCTCATCTTGGACGACACCCGGCTGCTTTCCACTCCAATATTGGATGCAAGGAAGGATCACATAGCTAATCATTTCTAACATCCTTATTTTCCCACGTAGGCAACCCATCGCAAGATACATGGCCTTGAATTTCTGTCCTTTTATTTCCGCGATTTGCCACCGTTATCCTCGTGGCATTCACAATTTGAAAATTACGACAGACAGGTTCGCATGGTCTCCTGGAAAGTTCATCCGCATTGCTGTGAAGGCATCCAGACGTGTGATGTATTTCAAAGTCATATTCTTGAAGTTACTGTATCTACCAGGCTATTTTAACTTCGGGTTTCTTAAAATTTGTTAACCAGTGTAATAAATCATGATCAGTACTTAGGATGAAGTGTCTACCATAAAGGTATGTTTTAAAATGTGCAATTGTCTTCACCAATGCCAGAAGTTTCCTGCGTGGCAAGCAGTAATTCTTCACAGGCTTGTGTTGCACCTTACTGAAGTAGTTCAGTGGCCTCTCCTTTTCATTCTGAATCTGAGATAACACAGCCCTGATACCCACATCACTATAATCAGTATCCAGAGTGAATTTACCCGCTCTACTTGAGAAGCCTATCACTGTGGAAGATGTCAGAAATTCCTTTAGTTTATTAAATGCAACTACGCACTCCAGGGTCCAATATATATTTCCTTTGATTCAGTCAATTCATGCAGAGGCTTGGCGATCGTGGCGAACTTGGGCATTAAATTACAGTTGTAAGTACTTAAGCCTAGAAAGCTTTGCATTTAAGTTTTATCAGTTGGTAGAGGTCCATTTCTTATTGCTCTGGTCTTCCCAGGGTCTGTTTGAATCCCATGGGGCAGCACAACATGGCTCAAGAAATTACTTTTTTATTTTGGATTACAGATTGGCTGCCGCTAGTTTCTTAAAAACAGTTTTTATATGTGTCAGGTGCTCTTCAAATATTCATTCCGTGAGCACACTGCCATCTAGGAACACCTGGCAAATGTCTAAGGGCAGAACTCGCTCCACCAGTCGTTCAAAGGTGGCAGGGCCATTGAATAACCCAATCTTCATTGTCAGGTTTCTTTCCCTTTGGCAAAAAAAGGCAGTCATTTCGTTGTCTTCTGTGGCCACCTCGCACTGTCAAAATCTATTTTATGTCTAAAGTAGAAAACCACTGTGAACCTGCTAGGTTGTTGAGTGTGTTGTGACAGTTTGCTCTCAGGTGCCCCGGCCGTCCACATGAACAATATTCAGGCCGTTTGGATGGAGGATGCCGAATCTCCATTGCGCGGACCCTGGAAGGGATGTCCCTCATGGTCGTCTGCAATTCTTGTAATGTCCTCTTGATGCTGTCGTCCTCCTCTTCGTTCTTCATCATTGTCCGCACTTGTCGTCGGGGCACTGATGCCTGTCTTGCTGACTCCACCTCCACTGTTCGGGCCAAGGCATCCTGCATGGTGTGAGGCGCAACCTGATGTACAGCTTGCCGCACCTCGGTGTCCGCGTTAGCATAGATGAAGAAGCCGACTGCGATGTCATCTCGTGCCTCCTCAGAGCACTCCTCTAGAGACGGCGTGACAGCCTCACGATGTTCTTCCACAGCTCCTGAAGTGGTTCACCTGGTCGGTAGATTCGACTTCGCAGTTTGGCATGGTGGGCATGTGGCATGTGTTGGTCACCGAATCGCAGCTCCAAGGCAAACACCAATTTGGAATACTGCAGCCGATATCGTTCTGGCAGGGACTGCAGTATGCTCAGTGCAGGTCCCCTAAGTACAGCCTCCAGGTTGTAAGCCTGCTGAACGTCAGTGCAGCCATTCAGGGTGGTGACGATCTCGGACTGGTGCCAATATTCGTACTAGGATGTATGTACATCTTAGGGGACGCTTTATTTTGACACCTTTACCTAATCCTGGCTGAGGCATATCCACAATGCACAACTGCTGAGTCTTTTCAGCAATGGCTGTATTTTTGGCAAGCATTATCTTCTCCCGCTGCACGCACTCGCCGGCTCGGTGGTGGTAAATTTTAGCTCTACCTTCTAAGCTGCTGCATGTCTTCTTCTCTGCTGCTGTAAGAATTCCTGACATTCCGTCTTGAGTGTGCTCACCTCCTAGTCCACCTTACACTCGACACTGTCCATTCTCTTGTTAACACTGTCCATCCTTTTTTTCTCACTTTTCATTCTGTCTCTCACACTGTACATTTTCTTTCCCACACAGTATATTTTATTGTTCACTAACTTACTTACACCTTCTGTCTTTTGGCCTATATTCTCATTCATACTGTCTATTTTCTTATCCAGTTTGTTGACCACTTCGCTAACACTGTTTATTTTCTTGTCTGCCAGTTCACTTACATTACTAATTTGGCTATTAAATTTATCATTTACACTATCTTTTTCTGATTTTTACATTTTCGTTAAAATTATCAACGANTACTAATTTGGCTATTAAATTTATCATTTACACTATCTTTTTCTGATTTTTACATTTTCGTTAAAATTATCAACGACACTATTTTTTCTACTTTTTACGTTAGTTATTTACATATTTAGACCTTCGATTAAAGATCGGAGTGCTTCCATATATTCCAACATTTTCCTTGTTAGCATCCACCAATTTCTAAATAACTCTTTGGCCTATTACTACAACTATTAAATCCATGAAATTTCTTAAAATGTCGCGTTATGCCGAGGGTCCTAGTTCCCAGATTGTTCTTGCGCATCCTCTAAAATTGTTGGCTTCCTAGCAGGGGGTGGAGGGACAGTGATGCCAGCAGCCAGGTCAACTGTCAATCATTCCCGGCCGCCCGGTGACGGGACCACGGGCGGGTTTGACTTTGGTGAGGGTAGGGTCGAGGTGGGTTATCCCGTACATAGCCAAGTCCGCACATCGTGCCCGCACTCCGTGTGGCAGTTGCCTCGTAACAATTATACCAAAAAAAATNACGATCTCGGACTGGTGCCAATATTCGTACTAGGATGTATGTACATCTTAGGGGACGCTTTATTTTGACACCTTTGCCTAATCCTGGCTGAGGCATATCCACAATGCACAACTGCTGAGTCTTTCCAGCCATGGCTGTATTAGTGGCAAGCATTATCTTCTCCCGCTGCACGCACTCGCCGGCTCGGTGGTGGTAAATTTTAGCTCTACCTTCTAAGC